>LXGU01000066.1:0-125035 GCA_001640685.1 Catunica adiposa
AATCAAATCAAATCAAATCAGAACCCTTAGATCAATCAATCAATTCATCCGGGGAAACCTAAGTGGGTCGGCTCTTCCCCAATTCGGCGTTAGCCTATTCGGTGGCCGTCATCCGGTTTATGATAGTACTCAATCAACAAGTAGGACGGTAGCCACTTGAGTGTAAATTCAGCGTCATATGCTCTCTATGGGCCCTGTTAGACGTAAAAGAATAAATCAATCCATCAACCTAAGTGGGAATCCTGACAATCACGAGGGCAGCAACCCGATATGTTGAAGTTTTCTATATCCGGGAGATAACTTGATAAGGATTAGTGTATCAGGGATAAGCAAGCATGAATATAAAAAGGGTTGGGTCTGATGTAGTGTCTCTCCTTTCCATTTCCAGAATGGTTCTCGTAGGATTTAAGACATAAAGGAGATTCAGGTGATCTATGTGATTTCACTGTGCGTGTGATGTAGTGTGATTATCCAAACACTCTTATCTAAGTAACGCCATTAGCCTATTAAGATGCATCAATAAAGATCAACAGCACACGACGCATTAGTTCGGTCCAATGCGTTAGTGACAGTATAGCGATCTTGAGAAGAATTAGCCAACCCTGTATTCACTTCCCAAGTTGGCTAGTCTAAGCAGCTCGTTGGAATCATTTTTGTGATAGGTCATACTTGCTATTCAACATATTTAACCGGACATCCAGAATTGTATGAAAGAGTTTTCTATATTGCTTACACAGCGTTATTCATGTTGTTGTGCTATGAATCGTTAGTAAAATCTCTACTGAGTGTGCTAACATCCTAGCCACGATGTAAGTCTATAATTATTATTATCAGTTATCACGTACAGAGTAAATAAAAGCCCTTGGTATACTCATAATAATATCTGATTATTCCGAGGAGATACCATACAACGATGCAATGTGTGGTATTACAATATAATCGGTATACTGGTTTGCCAATGTCCATAGGTTTCAGTCAAATTGTATACTTCCTCGACAGAACATCAGAGTTTTTCTAATATCGATATACCATATAACCGTTGCATGAGGTAGTCTATACACTTTATAGTAATATATCTCACTATATTATACCTATCCATGCTTTCGGGGTAAATTCGAATACCGTGATTCATCTACGAGGGAGGGCGGGTGAGTCGTCTGCAGCCATCACGGCCATAAATACCACGTTATAACAACTATAAATCGTCTAGGGATCAATAGGAAGATGCCCTTTCTTTCAGATTGTGAACTCGCCTTTGACTAGAATTCTGTGTAGCTCACACTTTATACGTTATATATGTATGTCTTCTAGATCTTATTTTTGGTGTGTGTAACCTAATCAAAACCCTAATTGTTGTTAAACCATAGACAAGACCCTTATTATTGTTAACCTCAAACCAACATCTTCATGATATCCTATCATAAAAGTTGTTTGTTTAGATCAATTTAAATTTCTTTTTTTTTCCTTCCTCAAATTCCTATGAATAATTGAATACCGCAGCTAAAATACCTCAAAATTACTCCAACTTCTCTATACACATGTAATAATCCGTCATAAAACAAGTCACCTGATACCCAAATACATACCAGTTCGCCAACCTCACAACTACTCCTCCTGTTTTGCTCCACCCCGCACAGACCGACATGTCACGTGGAACCGAGTCCCATTGAGCGACGGTGCCCAACTAGCGGCATGGCATCGGACATTCTGCCCCATTTAATTCCTAATCCCACACATCCGCCGCACCACCCGCTGAATCGCCGCCCCCAAAAATAACGTTGGCCAGACCTGTCCAACATTCCCTTCTCAGAAAACCCATCCTTATCCGCTGGACCATTGGGTTCATCCGTAAATTTTTTTTCGGCTACGGCGCGGGTACCTCGAAAGGGGAACATGTCCTAGCTGTTGTGTTCGCAATGTCGGTCGTGCGCTGGGATTGTCTGACGGGCACTACTTTGATGGATATGATATGGGTATAACTAAAGCATAGCACGGGAGTTCAGACATTGACGTTTGGATACAAACGCATGATTGGCTTCAATGGCCGTGATGGATCAATCCTGACAGGAGGTGGAAACTGCGATATGCAGGTGCTACAGAGAGAATTTCCTAACTCGGGATTACTGCTCTTTACGGCGGGTGGGGCTGGATTTGACCGGCCGCCCAGTGATATAGACGAAAAAAAACAAGGTTGGTGATGTAAACGAGGAGGCTAGCAGCCTTAAGATCGTTAATAATGGCCAAAAGAAACTGGGGTATCCGATGTTCATTCTTATCATGATCTTATCTATATTGAAAAGAATATCGATTAACAAGACCTGGTCTTTCAAAGTATCCACCAAAGCCATCAAAAGATAATTGTGTGGGGACTACAAATTCCGAGAAATCTAGAACGTGGCATAGCTCCACATTTGCTGACCATCGAGTCGAAGCTGAAGCGTATATTGGAAGTCTAATAGTTGCTTAGACTCGTCCGTTCATACAGAATATGCACGCTTACGTGTGTTCATTGTGTACTCTATGCAAACCAACGGTAGGTGGATCACCTGCAGTGAAAACTAATGCCAAGAGCACGAAGGTTTTCCAAATCATTTATTCCAAATTTTGGGAACCTCGCAGTGGAATGGCCGCGATGGCTAATAGTTCGGTGCATATACTGTTACTTTGATCCCTTTCAACAGCATAATATTCAAGCTCCAAAAACTGACCACGCATGATACTCTGCATTTTCAGTTCGCACCATGGTCCATTTAAACATGATCTAAAAAAATGTAACAACAAAGACGAGGTATATCTTGTACAGCCACTATTGAGAGCTGCGGTCAAACGGCTAGCCTGCGAAAACTGCAAATTCTCCGGTTGTCAATGAAAAACTTTGCATCCGTAAAATCCGATATCCAACAAGATAGATAGATGGCGGTGATCTATTCAGAAGCTCCGTGCACTCTGATAGTCGGAATCTTATTTCCTGAAGCGGTGTAGTGCACCGATGAATGGAGCATTGAGCGACAAGTTGGTCGCACGGCAAGGCCTACTCTACCGCACAATATTCGTGACTAGACGGCGCTATCAACTCAAACCGGAAAATTAGAACGGGGAAATATTCACTTTATCACTCCGTATTGTAGATCGCGGGGCTGGTATCCACTGTCCGTAATCACCTCCGTGTTTGTGGCCTCAGTTTAATGGGTCCAATATGGTGAATTTGTGGTTGAGTGGTTTCAGGTTATAGCCGCTGTTGAGGTCTAGATATGGTTAATTGGGTTCAAATACAATTGTGCAGACGGTATGGTGCTCTCACACCCTTCCAAAGGCATACTGACAAACAAAATCCCACGTGATGGCAACGTGAGCTATCCGTCTTGAATTTGCCGTGCCTTCTGTTTTAGCTCACGAGTATTGAGACCTTTGTGGTGTCATCGCATTACTGCTTTCCCACGTCCGCTCCTTCCTAACAAACCAAACTACTCGCATGAGGAAGAAGCTTCGAGAACGACATGTCATTAGCAGATAATCTGACTTGATGTGATTTATCAAACTTTAGCATCAAGCCTCATGGCTAAGCAGAGATCTCGACCGAAAATGACCTGTATGCCTGCTGAACCTGGAATAATTTGTAGTTGCCACACATAGTCGCTTCAGTAGCGCATGAACCAAAGCTCTTGATGGCTAGGGCCCTAACCCATTGGTTTAGGCTACCCCATGCTTAGAGTCCTACGAATGCCATTAGCTACCCCGTCAATGCTAGATTTCTTGATTCAAACCTGGCTGTGAATTGAAATTCTGGAGATGCGCTTGTATAAGTAAACGGAAAGCCGGACATTGAGAAATGTGTTTCTGTGGAGAAGCAGTGATGCTATAATGTGGACAATAAATTGCATTCCCATTCATGCGGAGTACAGATGATCCAAGTGTCGAGATAATTAATTCGATCCTACGGCTATCGGCTCCATTCGTTTTTAGCAAACACGCAATTCTAAGACTAGTGTTTTTACAACGGAATCTCCCAGGACCCTTTACTGTATGGCTGTCTGGACAAAGGGTTCATGGCAATGTGTAACAGCTCTTGTGAAGTACCACACGAATCTAACTCCCGTCTCCGACCCGGATAACCCAACTAGGGATGTTCCTCTCTTCTTTGCTTCACCGATCTCATTTACCCCCCAGGTTCTACTGGCGCAATCGCTAAGCCCGCTCGGAGCTTTACTAAAACGAGTGAAACTCCGCCGCATCTGCATATCTCCATACAGAGAATGTCTCCGCACCGCCCGCCATCCAACCTTTCCCCCCCTCCCCTCGATCCCTGACAAACCGTCTGTCTTCGCAACGTGCATCTGCATCCGTCACCTTGCGAATGCAACGTGGAGATCGTCGGCAGTCACCTCCGCACTAGTCGGGAGTCTAGGAGGAGACGACAGGCGGTTGTATACGTGGACAGTGACGGCTCTTATACCGCGCTGGGCTTTGACAGGGCGACTAGCCTGTCTATTTGTGGTAATTCATGCCTGGTTTTCCATGGAACAGAGGGAATCTCTTACAGCGGTGTTGCCGAATTGCATGTAGTTCTTGGCTGCAAGCGATATTTGCTGGTTCTTTTTTTAATCGCCGACCTATCTCTACAACGTCATCTTAAAATATATGATATCTTCGCCTGCTGCAAGCTCAAATTGAAGTATACTTACTCTTTATCTTCTGATCCTCGTTATTCCCTCCCCCAGCATCCTTTGCTCTTCCAAACACTATCAATTTATTCGGTATTTGCAACTGTCCACCTCATAAATTCGTTTTATGTGCCTATCTTTAACCTAGCCTCCAGCAGTGTGCCTCTTCATCCCTTGCATCAAACCCACCACCTGCCAACTCATTCAATAGGCCAGTACCAAGGATCACGGAAAGCTTTGGAAGTTAATACCGGTCGCTTACGAAAATACAACTTGAAGGTTGTATGTCTTGCGTTCCTTTGTGTTTCATTTCATTTTTGGTTGGAGATATCGGAGCACAACGAGAACTTACCATCGTCCTTACACCTACATCTAATCCTGACATCAAGTTCATTGACACCCTAAGGTCTCGAAGTTCTCTAGAGCTAGACACTGAGCTTTCAACAAAGTAAGTTTCCTTTGACTTCATCTCTGTCCCTCATTTGCCTTTCTATATGCACCCATCTTACCACACTGGGACCTACTGGTATAATCACAGGCACACGATGATTGCAAAGCTGTCAATATCATAGTTGCTACTAGTCTTCGACAAAACACATTTTCAAGACTATCAAAAACTACACGGGTAATCATTATGGAACTAAAGACCTGAGGCCTGTTATGTCTAGAGAATGAACTGATCGGATAGGGAGCGCTGCTGGTGGCGCGATGAGCTATGATCCCGCATTCTGTCTCGGTGGTGGGACATACCCTCACCCGGCATGTGTTTCCTAACATCAGAGGATTATACCGTGATACAGATTTTCTCTAAGGCCTATGATTACTGATAGCTTGCGTGGCCGTTGTTTCCATCTATTTGGTCCTTGACTACTTCCGGATGGACCACCTCATAAGTCTCGAGACGTCATAAACTAGAAAGCACAACATGGTCTAAGCTGCTTGGTCTGACGATACCACTCCACAATCAGCGGGACCACTAAGATGTCTGTCCACTAGACAGTCTCAGGCTGTGGCTTGAAATATTACCCAGACAAGTGCGGTAGCTATTAAGGTGTATATGATGCAGGGCATCCATTGCATTGCAATTACAACGTGGATATAAGTCGCATTCTAGGCTGCTGGACCCAAATGGGGCTGCCTCCCCCACTCTACTATATACTACCCACACTGCTCACTGCTTGTCTCATTTCCATATCGCTCGTTCGCACACGTGTATTGGCCTGGGCTAAACAGAGGCCGTTTCCTATTGGGAAACCTATTATCCCCCCAAATGCGAAATAGTAACGTTTCGCAAGTCCCGTTCAAACTATGTCCCCCGCCTATCTCTGAGTTGAACTATTACCATTATCATCTGCAGCCTCATTGGTATAATTCTCTTCTCACCCACCCTGACACTCCTAAGACTGGTGCTCCTGTGGCGGCGTCGCTTCAGACCAAAACTGAACTGCGAAGATACTTACATCAGTGGATGGCAACCTGTATTTATTTCGCTTTCACATTATTATCAACCTGTCCGCCTACTACATATGCATTTCCCTAGAAGAAATTCTATATAGCAAGTATTTTCATGTGCCTTCTGAACCCCATCCAGTCCTTCACATATCCTTGCTTTCATCTCTCTCCACCAAGCAGCCGCTAGTAGCCAGTCATCGAATGATGATGCCGTGCCCGCAACTCCACACACTTCCTTGTTTGGGCGTTGGGCAGGGCTTTGTCTTTCTGACATGCACGGCGTCGTCCAAACGACAAAACCCGCCCAAATAGGAACTTGGATTCACATACCTGCGGACTAGAGGTGAGTAGTCAACCGCCGAGTCTCTGCGGGCTGCATATGGCTGGCATTTTGCCCGCCTTTGCCGCAGAAGATGGTAGAGGACGCCCGGAGGCTCCTACGTGGGCGCGAGAGGAGGGAAAACCTATAAAATGGATACACGAGACTCTCGGCTACTTGCGCCACCTGAAGAAAGACTGCTATGATGATACTGCATTTGGGAAGTCTGCATTGGCGAGTGAAGAAGACTCACGAGTAGCATCACACACAAACCGTCTGCTAATTATGTGTTCGGATATCCTATCTCTTATTTTCTCCACGTCTATATCTGTCCAAACTCGGGACATTTCTGAAATCTCAAAACACCCCACGATCTAGATGCTTCTGCTGCTGCAAGAGAAAAAGCAAATATATGCATCCGATGAACACGTTCGTTATTGACGTTGTTTGGACATGACCTCTCCTAGATGCATCTTTCTGAATCGAGCTCGAAGTTAATCTTGTCTCGAATCACTACCATTTCCCTGATTTCTTTAGATACAGACACCTTGCCCATCTGCCAGTCCATGCCCTCGCGGGATAGAGCAGTTCTTGAAATCTTCATTCGTTCCCACTTCGGCCACGTGCATTAGAGCAACTTCCCGCACTTACATAGCGCTGTATCAGCATATGTACCGTCTCAGACACTCTCCCTTTGATTTAATGACTGACAATCTGAATAGCCTCCCGTACTACGGCGACAGAGAATATTGACCGAAGGCGCTTCTTACCTCATTCTCGCTTCAAATTTACCCGAGCAGTGCACTTTAGCCATTCTCCCCTACCTGTTCCGGTAAAATTCAGGCAACAGCTCTGCCTATCCCGAGTCTCAGATTCGGAACAAATCACTTAGACGTGTAGACTAGCTCTGATGCAACATACTACAGCTGACTAAAGGCTTGTCTATTGAATTGTGCCTCGGCGAGAGTTTGCGTCTCGGCGGATATACAGCCAGCCAGTGGCACTCGGATCGGGCCTCGCGCGCTCTGAAGCTCGTCTTTCTTTTACCTCCCAGACAAAATGGATGTGACATTCATAACAATCAATGGTAGGTGTCTCGACTAGTCTTGAAGCAGAATGTATTGGTGATAATATACAACTCTGACATTCGTGGTAATCAGATCTCACCGAAGATGCCAACATTATCTTCTCCTCGGACTCAGTCCATGACATCCTAGGCTTCAAACCCGAGGAAATCCGGGATAAGTCAGCTTTTGACTTTTTCCACCCGTCCGAATTGGCCAAAGCAAGAAAGGTTCATAGTCGAGGAGTCCTACTAGACAAGGTAGCTGTGCTTCATATGGTTCACATCAGATCCAAAAGCGGAGAGTACGAAAAGTGCGAATGCACATTCACGATAGTACAAGATGTCTTGATAGCCTGCGTTGGGCTTTATAGGCCAAACTACAAGAGCGACCGTAAGTAATAGATCAGAGACACCGACCAAACCAACTCTTGCTAACCAGCCCCTTACCTAGGCCGAGCACAAGACGCTCCACGCATACGACAACTCTTTAAATGCTCTCCCATGGATCCCATGTATCACATGCTTGAGCAATTATCCCCGAAATACCAGATGCCCAATCATGCCCGCGAACCCCGAGCTGTTCTTATTTTAAATCGCTTCACTAGAACACTCTCGATAATGTTCGCAAGCCAGTCCATCTTCGATATCATGGGCATCAGTTCCACCGAAGTCAACAAACGCAGCTTCTATGAACTTATACAAGAATCGTGCCTCGCCGAAGTCATTGCTTGTCTCGAAAGTGCAAAAGCAAATGACTCGATTGCCTACCTTCGATTTTGGTACCGAGATCTCCGAAAGGGGGACGGTTCAGGCGATGACGAAGCAGAAGAGAGTGAGGAAGAGGATGAAGACGACGAAAATGACGAAGAGGAGCACCTCAGACAATCCAGAGCAAACACAGATGGCTCTGACAGACCGTATATCAAGACTGAGTCATCACCACCACCGATCAAGCGCCGCCGTACAGATTCTGAGCCACCTCGCCGGCCAGCGGCATCATATCCACCACCAAGTTCGATCGATACATCAGCAGCGATTCCGGAGGTTCTAGATGCCATGGGAGCGGAGAATGAGCGTTATTGCAACAGAAGACGCCAAGGACAAGACTCATCAGACATTGAAATCGAAGCTGTGGTCTCTTGTACATCCGACGGGATCGCCGTTGTGATTAGACGAGCTCGTCCACCTATCCCGGCATCTCAGCCCCCGGGGGTAGGATCGACGGATGTGGACAGGATGTTTTCTCAAGGGAATGCTTCATATGGAACCAACATGCCAGCGGCATCGTATGCGCCAGCAGACAGTAACATGTATGGCCCTCATACGGTTCGTCGATGAGCTGGAATCAGTTCATAGTCTGCGAAGGAAAAAGAATCTGATGGCGATTAAAGGAGTATACAAACACTACGTAGAAGAACTATACGTTCAATATACATACGGCTTTTATATGATGAACATCTGAAATTTTGAAATATAAAATCTTGATTAAATGTGATAACGTCAAAATTTACATGTAGTCAATAATAACGGATAACACTGTGCTCACTGCACGGCCTTTGACTGTGTGGGGCTATAGTTACGTAGCTTCCCTATTAGTGCCAGGCTATCAAGCTTCCAAGGAGCGGCATTGATGTGATTTATTGAGAGATCGTAGATTTGCTTCAGCTTTAATCTATTTCATTATTTTGCTGATTGCAATTGAAAACCAGTTGTACAATCAACTTGTAAACTTGCTTTGGATTTGGTCCCATTTATATCGCCTTTTCATTAAAATAGGCCCGGAATCGACACACCATTGCTGTGCTTCCCAGCAGCCTTGTATTTGATTTAAACGTGTCGTGTTGTTCTGTTTCAGAGCACTCACTACTAAGCCTCTGAAGCTACAGGAAATCCTTCAGCAACTGCGCTCGAATCCCCACAGTCGCCAACGTCACCACTTTGTTTCCCAGCTTCAAATCTGCGACAGCTTCGCTAGCTTGTAATTTAATAATCACACATTTTCAATTAACCGCCATTTAAATCAAGCATCAGTCCCAATGGCGTCTTCATCCAGCAAAAAGATCTACGAGGAGGACACGATAGTTGAGGATGATGACATGATCGATCCCGATGATGGTATGCCTAGCCTTCAATGCGACAAATCCTCAGGCTTCAAATATACTAACTCGACCACTCTTAGCCGACCTCAACGACTTTGATGACCCTCTCGACAACCGTCCCCTGACTGGCAACATTGGATCCTCATCCCGGTCTGCTCCCACTCCCGCCCGTTCCGCATCAACCGCTACCGAAAGCTATTTGACTTCCCGTATTCCAGGCGAGGACCGCCATGCCTCACAAAGCACCATCGATGAGCCTGTCTGGGCCACTCTCCGCCGCGATCTTCTTGCTATCTGGGGCAAGATGCGTGAGGTCCTTTGGCCCCGGTATATCCTCGGTGGCTCCATGTTCGAATCGGCCGACGGGCTCCGTGGGGCTTATGCGAACTTGCGTGAGGCGGGTATTGCCGGCGCCAGATCGGAGTTGTCTAGTTTGGCGGGGAGAGTTATGGATACAGAGTCTTTGGTGTCCAGCAATCACATGACTTCTGGGTTGCGGGATTGGGATCTTTGGGGTCCGTTGATCTTTTGCCTAGCGCTGAGTGTCCTTTTAAGTATCCACGCCCGACCGGAGCAGAAGGATGCTGTATTTAGCGGTATCTTTGCCATGGTTTGGGTTGGAAAGGCCGTCGTGACGCTCCAAATCAGACTTTTGGGTGGTAGCATGTAAGTTTACATATTCGGGATAAAACGCATCGATTATATTTTGGTACTAACATCTGTCTAGTTCTTTCGCACAAAGTGTCTGTATCATTGGCTACACGCTATTCCCTATGGTCATTGCCTCATTACTTTCAGCCTTCCGTCTTTATTGGGTCGCTCGTATTCCGGTTTATATCTTCTTGGTCCTTTGGTCAATGGCAGCCGGTATCAGCATTTTAGCGGGATCCGGTGTGGTCAAGAACAGAGTCGCTCTAGCAGTGTACCCGCTGTTCGTGTTCTACATTGGCATCGGGTGTCTTTGTTTTATTAGTTAAACTACTGGTCTTGCGGGTGGGTTATCATGATAGAGTAGAAACCAGCCGGATGTGTGTTGTAGTAGCATAATGAAGGAAAGTTATCTCAAGAAGCTAATTAAATATTGTACGGGTATCGTGTTTATTGAGGCACTCCCTTTGAGGATGTATTTCTATTAATCTGAATTCTTGATTTGCTGCAGGAATTCACAGGCTCTAATGCAGAATTGTCAAATTCTGCTGCAAAATCCACATCAGCGCATAACTTGTCAAAGTCTGGGTTTGTCCCACAAGAAACTTACACCACAACCATACTGGATCTGACCCTCGCCGTCAGTCTCTCGATTTCAAAAGCAGCAAGACCAAAAGACTTAAGATCTTCGCCTTAATGCACCAATCACCAATTCAATGGGAAAAGTCCGGTTGAGTCTTAAATCAATTGGTTGAGGCTTTTCTCAAATCACACATTCATCGAAGTCGTCGTCAACCTGGGCCTTAGTGCTAGAACCAGTAATTGCTGGGTTCCTGCCCAAACCCAAATAAACCCACCTACTAGACCAAAAAAAAATCCGTGCCTGCCTTTCTTTGATCAAAATCTCCATCAAGCAAGCTTTGCCCTCTCCTCACCACAAAACCCAATAAACCTGGTCTGCGTTTCCTCCCGCATGAAATCTGCATTGCATTTTTAGCTTCCATTTCCTCATCACCACTCAGCACCATTCCATCGCCTTCCGTCTCCATTCATTTTGTCGGTCGCGTTTTCATTTCTTTCTTGATCGCTAGACTTTCCCTTTAGATACCTTTAATCTTGCCGTGCCTCACGACCACCACACTTGGCTCCCCCCCCCCCCATTGCACCCTTCCGTCCTTCCTGGATCCATCCCGAACTTTTCGGCCCCACAGACGCCCCATCGCCAATCTACCTAACCACATACTCATCAGTCATGTCCAACCCGCCCTCCGACAGCCCGGCGAGCGACCGCATTGACTCTGCGCCTGCGGCCCCCGAAGATGCCACTACCACCGCTACCCGCGAAGAGCTTAGCAACACCACTCTTTCAGAAACTGACAAGGCCTCAACTGCTGTCACCCCCAAATCCGTTTCCAACTCTGCGCTTCAGACTGCTACCGCCGCCAAGTCCGAGGATCTTCGCGAAGCGATAGTCTCGCCTAAGAAGAAGCGCGCACACGATCAGATTCTCGATACTCCGGATAAGGCCGCTGCGCTGAATTCTGGACCCGATAAGAAGCGCGCGCGAGATGAGGAGGACAAGGTAAGATTTGAGATTTCCCGCCTGATACCAACCATTACAGAAAACCTGGGTCTGGGCCGTACTGACTAGCAATTTTTTTCATAGTCGTCCGACAAGCAAGAAACTACCGACAACAAGGATACTAAGCCTGCGCAAACCACAGCATCCGCCTTTGCCAAGTCCGGATTCGCCGCGCGTGCAGTCTCTAACACTTCGCCCTTCGCTAGCTCTTCCGGAACGACTACTAGCATATTTGGCGGTGGTGCCTCATCAGGCGCTTCACCCTTCGGTTCCGCTGCTTCATCCTCAGCTCCCAAGCTTTCTTTCGGTTCAAACTCTGGGTCCTCTCCCTTTGGCTCCGTAAATGGCGCGGCTACTTCTACCGGCACCAAAACTTTTGGTTCGGGTCTTGGTAGTGGTGGGTCGATTTTCGGTAGTGGGTCCTCGGGTTTTGGTGGCTCAGCACTGGGTGGTTCTAAGTTGAGTTCATTTGCGACACCAGGTGCTGCCCCGACGTTTGGGAAATCCGCAAAGCCGTTTGGTGCCCCTGAAAGTGATGCTTCCAGCGACGAGGAGGATAATGAGGAGGATGGAGACGATGATGAGGCCGATGGCGAGGAGAAGAACGACAAGGACAAGAATGAGAAGGCTGAAAAGGTTGAGAAGGAGAAGAAGCTTAAGCTCCACAAAGGTAAGCTTATTTGATGCATGACTTGATTTTGTACAGAATTAGCTAACAAAAAGTAGTCGAAGTCAACGACGGTGAATCCGGAGAAGCTACCATTCTCTCCGTGCGGGCTCGCCTGTACTTCCTGGATAAGAACCTCGGCTGGAAAGAGCGTGGTGCTGGAAATGCCAAGATCAATGTCCCTGAAGCCAGTGTCACGTATGACAACACTGGCGGTCTCGTGTCTGGTTCCTTTGACGCTTCTGTTCTGAACGATCCGGAGGTTAACACTTCGTCTCTCAGAGGTGCCCGTATTGTCATGCGCCAAGACCAGACCGGACGTGTCATTTTGAATACTGTCTTGGTCCCGGCTATGAAGTTCCAACTTAAGGAGGGCTTGAAGTCGACGGGTATTCTGTTCACAGCGTTTGAAGATGGAAAACCTCTGAATGTCCACTTAAAGGTAAGTTTCATCAATTACAGGTTTATTCATTATTGTACTAACGCCAATCTCAGATGACTGCTCTCAACGCCAAGGCGTGGATGAGCGAAGTTGAGCTTGTCCAACGCGAGCTGTCTTCTGCTTAAGCATCCAGAAGTACGAATGTCCAAAGGATATTCCATAGCACAGCTACATGTCTGATTATCGACGTCGTCTCATCGATACCCAATCCCCCAAGAGTACCGTGTTCTTACTCGATACATTCCCGGCTGCGTCATCTTTGGATATCTGGCACATCTCCACCATTACCCCCTCCCTTACTACATAGGGACCATGGTCTCACCACCACGGCATCCCACCCCAATCAGATAAGTAATTAGAATCCCACTATGTTCAAATATGTATGTACATATGGGATACAAAGTTGGATTTCTTAACGATTTGGTCTTGCTGCTATTCTCAGCAGCCAGGTCCATGCTCACAAAAAATGAGAAATGACACGAGCGGCGGCCACCGAGGGATTTCTTTCCCGGTTTGTTATGATGGCTGCTTAATGACTGACTGTATTTTTGTTGGGATTTTGTTTGGTGTTACCGTATAAATATTATATTGAATTATTAGATGTTTGAATCATGCGGTGTTCCTTAACCATTGACGTGTTGATTGCAACCACTATATATGACATGCCATTTGATTTTGGCAAACAAAGAAAATAATATCTATGAGCGTGGTGCCCCGTCTACCCAAGATTTCCATCCCCAACATAGACAAATGAACAAATTAAACAAACTATAATCTAGAAGCCAAAATTAAAGAAGAACAGAAGCACCCCCTTTAAGAAAACAAAAGAAATCACAAGATATCCATCCTATCTAAAAATCACCAGATACACTACATTACCTCTGCGGTGTCCCCACAATCTGCCTCCTGTTCGACCCGATGCCTCCTCTGTCTGTCCGATTCAAGTTATCCCCTCCCGTATACCCCGCAAACTGGCTAACATCCCACCGTCCGCCAACCCCGCCACCAATTCCATCCACCCCCTCCGTCCTCGCTGCCTTTGAAGTCTCTTCCTGCCTTGCCTGCCACTCCTTCTGTCGCTCGCGCTCCCTCTCCATTTCCCTCTCTAACAACGACTTGCTAGCCCAGCCACCCGCCTTAGTCTGTTCTTGGCTAGCTACGCGCCGTCTCTCTTCATCGTCATGCTCATGCGAGACATCCAACTCCTTAGCATATGTTTGATGCACAGGCGTATCAGCTGGCGCTGCGTTTGTTGACAAGAATTTATCTGTTCTACTCATAGCAGCCGCCCCCGTTCTTGCGGGACTCCCCGTCGGGTTAGGCAAGGGCCTCTTAGATGCCGCAGCTGCCGCAACACTAGCTGGTGCTCCACTTAATGGTGAAGGCCCGCCAGCCCCTCTCGCCGTCTTAGGAGTCGTCAGGACCTCGCGTTGATCCTTAGACCACGAGTCCTGCCGACTCGGCGGACGCGCCGAGCGGCTCTTGGACCGAGTACGTGCCTTTTCATCAGCGTGAACTCCGAGGCGGCTTTGCCGTTCCCGTTCGTATTCTTGTTCGCGTTGGCGGGCAAGCTCAAGTTCGCGCTCTAGTTCGCGCACGCGGCTCTTGTAGTCGATTTCGCCGGCGGGAGTCTCGGCCCTCACACTAGGAGGTGTCGAAGCCACTGGCGATTCGGTGTCACCGCCATAATGGCTGAGGAAGAGATCAGTAAGGACAGAACTAGAACTGCCAGGGCGGGTGTTGGTGTTGGTATTGGAGCGAACGCGGCGGCGCTCCTCAGCAATGCGCTTTTCAACTTCAGCTTCTTCTTGCTTGCGCTTTTCTTCGGTAATCTTCCATTGGCGCTCTTCTTCTTCCCAGCGTTTTCGTTCCTCTTCTTGCTTTTTGCGCTCAGCGTCACGAGCGCGTTTTGATTCTTCGGCCCAGCGACTCTCTTCTTCTTGTCTAATACGATCCTCCTCGGCTGCTCTCTCGGCCTGGCGGCGCTTCGTCTCTTCTTCCATTTCCTGACGTTGACGCTCCTCCTCTTCGGCCTTTTTCTTCCTCAAGTTTTCTTTTTGCTGTAAGCTTGGGACCGCGGGACCGCTGGCTGTGATCTGCCTTCTCCCACCAAAAGCAATTCCAAGGTTACCTTGGCTAGCACCCCCAATATAACCGTATTGGGCAATGTTCCACGCCGGTGAGGTAGCAGACTCCTGATCCTTACGCGCCCACGTAGAAACTTTGCGGTTGGGGTCGGGTGACACTGGGCTCAGGCGATCGGAACCTGAGGTACCGGTGCGCACGGGGGCCAATGAAGGTTTAGAAGCGTTGGACGAGGTATTGCTTGCATTAGACGGCGCACGGTTGCGATTGCTACCGGTAGGTTGCGGGCTCAACGCTCCAGCTGGACGAGACTTCACCGGAGGGCCCATAGCCGACGGGAACTTGGCCGGGTTGATAGAGTGAGCTGCCCGACTAAAGGAGCTGATGCATTGCAGAACTTGGGCGGGGTCCTTTTGTTCGTATAGGTCGACAGTGAGGAACATATCGTGTTCGAGAAGGTTGATTGGGGGTGATTGGCAAGCTTTCAGAAATAGGGAGATATTTTCCATCTGGACAAATGGCATGGCAGATTTTTTGAAGCGTAGGCCGGGTGGCGGCAGGGCTAGATTGGCAAGTCTAATGGAGTTGTTAGATACATATACATTTTAGTTGGGGGTTTAATGATTGCACGGCACATACTTGCAAAGGGCAACACCATCACGCAATGACTCCAGAAGATCAGCAGACGCCAACTTCTCTCCGAGCGTAGTCTCGATCCAGGTGCGGACTTCATTGACACCAGAGACAGTGTACTTTTCGAGCCGCATGCGGCGCAAGTCCTTATCCAAGGATGAGACTGAAGCCATGATGGGCAGTTTGTGGTCGTTGTGTGATCGTGGTTGTTCAGATATAGCGGTTGTATATTCGTAGATTTCAATGTGATATGACGTCAAGTTTCGTCGCAATTCGTATAGAGCAAAGTTTAAATGATGGACACAAAAGTTATTGAGCTAGGCGCAAGACAAAATTCAAGCTCAATACATCGGTTGAACAAGAATTCAAGTTTAAGCAGAGTCGCGGGTTGCTCGGGCAATTCGAGTTCTGGGGGTTTAATAGGCACCAGGGGTAGTATGGGAGCCGCGAGGGCGAATAATAAAGTCAGTAATGAAACGTTGTGGAGGGGAAAATCCAAGAATCCAGTCTCATTCGCTGCAAATAGAGAGTCAAGTTCTCAAGTTCTCTCTCGCTGAACAGGCGCAAGGCGGGGCACTACGCAATCACTGTCGCACTGCTTGGAGGTATGCGTGCTGAAAGTAGAAGGAGCTCACCACAGCGGATTCCTTCCTAAACTATGTGACTTAATTAGGAATGAGGGGGATAATAGCCTGAGTCGATAGATTTCTAGATTTCTTCTTTCTTGTTCCTAGACTCTTCTATTATATTGCGGTCAAGCAAATATATCCCTTACCCTCCTGTCAGTATGGCTATGAGCAAAGCAATGGCCTCTGTGATATTGATTCAATCTATGTGCGAAATGAATGAACCAGGTACTTGTAGCCAAGGTTATAGCAAGCCCTTACTAGGCCAGGAAAATCCCCTAGAAATACCTACTAGGTTATTAGACACACATCTCAGCACTGTATATCATGTATTAAGGGGGCATTGAGGGCCGTCCTGTATCTGATTCTGCGTGGTACATAGCTATTGCTAATTGTCCAAACTCGAGCTCCTGAAAGTAAACAAACCCCACTCTTTTTTGACCTCCACATGAGCTGGCATTTAAGTTGTATTTAATAGTGCATTATGTGAAACTAAACAAAAACAATGGAGGCGCGATCTACAATGGGACCACTACATACCAACATCAGGCGAAGACCACGCCGCCATGCACCTTTATCTGGCATCTCACATTCTTTTCATCTGTACTTGAATTCACTACTATTGGGCGCTAACTAAAACTAGCACTCAGCGACGTCAGCCACATACCTTACATCCCGCCAAACAATGTGTGGCGCAAGCCACCCAGTTAGTGTGGCTGCATACAGCTCCAATAACTAATTAATCGCATGCTCCCAGGTGGTTCAATCCTAGCAGGCATCGTGAGATTTGATATTACTCCATTCATGTTTCAATAATCAACGAGGATATACCCGGTGTGAAATCAACCCGCCATGTCAATCAAGCCAGTCTCCGCCTTCCGGCAAGCTTGGTACCGCTGGAAAGCCCTCGACCTTCCCTGGCGTAAACGCCGCTTCGTCGGTTTGTTCCCCCCAACTCATCCCTACATCATCCAACCTCTCTGACTCCACCTAGGTCATGACTTCCTCGGAAACACCTACTGGATCTTCCGAGAGCCCGGCGGGCATATGCCCGCCGGTGCCTGGCGCCGTATTGTTCAAGCCCCCAACACAAGACACCTATCCGAACTCAACGTAGGGCCCCTATGGTCTCAATGGCTCCGAAAAGCACGGAAGAACCCTCCGACTATGGAAGAACAACTTGCAGATGTTGAGCGCTTAGAACGGACCAAGAAATTGGCAGCCCTTGCCGATGAACGATGGGCATCGAAGCCCAAGATTGCCGACATGACGGATCAGGAACGCAAGGTCGTTGAGGGCACCCGGAAAATCCTAGAGTCTGCACGGCTAGGCATGGCAACTCCAGAGGTTTTGGAGCAATTAGCTATGGCATCTGGGACATCTACAACAGCTGAAAATGCGGGAAATGCTCTTCCGGGTGTAGTACATGAGCCTATACAACAGGCTAATGAAGTTCCTAATGAAAACCGGAAGCTTGAGGCAACCAAGGAGACCCCTACTCCCGAAAAGACTGACCCTTGGGCAAGTCAGCGGAACCCTGGAGTTCAATGGCAACCCGAAGCTTGGACACCGGTTCCAAATGCTAGGTCAAGGAGATGAAAGATTAGAAGATCAGAAAGATCCGGCCACGATAGGAGAACATCACAAACACAGCATGTACAATATAATTCATAATAACAGCTCTAGTAGATAATCTACCGTTATATTCTTAGTATACTTGAAATAAATATCAGATCATTTGTATCCCTTCAGATTATGCAGCAAAATCATCATCCGCTCTGGAGACTCATCTAGGAAATCTCTAGCTGCCTGTAGTGAGGAATTCGCTGGTTTTTTCGGTGTCTTTACTTTCCCAGCTTTCTTCAATCTCGCATCAACCCCCTTCTGAGCTGCCCTCTCAAGATCTTCAGTATAGACAATTCCATCACTCAGTCCCAAAGCTACGAGAGTCTGCTCGCAAATATGCTGTAACTGGGCGTTATCGTTAGTAGTGATGGTCACGGCCGCATGAGGAAGATATGAGCGCTCGAGAATCTCGTGGTTGATAGAGCCGCTGTTTGCGACCTCTTTATTTACTCGTTGGGGTTTTAGGTGACTGGGAGGCAATAGTTGGTTGAATAGCTCTCTCATGAAGAAGAGGAACTGTACGAGGTTAAGTGGCGAAGTGGCGAATTCAGTAAATGCTTGAAAGATTTCGAAAGGCTGTGCTCGGATATCACGAGAAAATTGCTCCCAGAAGTCGTCAACACAAATGAACTCGTCCCCAAATGTTAGAGTAAGATCTGACAATAATGCAACCAGCTGGAGTCTGTGTGAAATAGACTCTATATACCGATCAATTTCCTCATCGTCCAAGTCGGGATCATCGGCTTCCGGGGTATCAAAAAAGGAAGATTCTAGGGGGATCTTCGACAAATCGGTTGGAATTCCTTCATCTTCACTCTCGTCACTCCCGTAGTCTCCAAAGTTTCCAACTTCAAGATCCATAGCATTATGCTTTCGTGGTTGATCTTTTTTCTTGACAAATTCCTTCAGTTCTTTACTAAAAATCTCAGGATAAATTGTTGCTGTCCCATTCTTGCCATCGGCCAATATGGCTCTCTTGATACTCTTGAAGCCCGTATTCCGACCTCCAACCATCGATACATATTGGTGAAGTAAGGTCCTTTTCATCCACATTACAGCATCCTCATGCTCAAACTCCTCTGCTGTCTCTGCATTCTGGTCCCAGTCCATTTTTAACACCTCCGTAATGAACTCTAGCCATGTTCTCCAGTACACCCATCGTTGTGGGTGCAAAACATTACAGTTCATTACCCATCCCACTACGGACCAAAAGTCAGGGGCCTTTCCCCACAGGTTCTGCTCATATGCCGCATGTCCCCCAATAATCTCATCGTTCATGACATCTGGATAATCAACTGTACCCATGACATTCCCATCATCGTTTCCATCTAGACCGCCGTGTGTAACTATGCGCCGTGTACGATTCCAGCGGGGAGACCCACCAGTACGGAACTGGAAAGCATCTGCAAAATTCGCGTCCAGGGCGCCTGTGGTATGAAGTAAATCTTGAAGATATGCCTGGGCCATCGTGGCAACCTGGGCAGCTTCGACGGTTTCGGCACGAGTGGTAGTTCGGGGAGAGACCATTAGGGCACTGATGAATGCCAGATGTGATGGCGGGGGGACGAATCGGCAGTGAACCGATGAGCCGGCTGATGTCAAGATATTATTACCAAGAACATTAGATAGCAGATCAAGAGCCAATGTATCTATTTGTTTTGTTAGGAGCAGCAGCGCATGTAGCACAGTAGCATCTCACTTACAGAGCTGTTCTTCAAAATAGATATGAACTTGGTTTCTAACTTGCGTTGGTAACGGTCTGATTATATCAGATCGGGCTTTCTTTACGGGGTCCTCATGTATCATTTTTAGCAAGTTTGGAGACATTCAGAACAACAATGTAGGCACTGCTATTCCAAGCCACCTGCTGTTGTAAGTGACAAGCCGGAACCAAACTTTTTTATGAGAGGATAAAACGAAATATGCGTGGAATTCGTAAAGACGATTCTAAAAAATAATAGAAAGAAAGGAAAAAAGGGTTATGTTGAAAACAAATATGATGGCTAGTTCTGTCGGCTTGCCCAAAAGACTGTTCAGTTATTCGTTGTGGATGAAATTCAATTCCATCAGTTGTGAACCTAAATTCCCCGTCTTCTGGTCAAAACCCCTGTCAACACGCTGTTGCCTGAATTGGAACTTTGGGTCATCATATAACCCTAATGATGTACCAAGATCAGAGGCAAAAATAACAAGTTCATGTAAGGCAAAAATTCATAGGAAAATCAGAGTTGCAACTCTCCATTTATTAAGAATCTCCTTCCTCTTATTAAAAATCTCGAATTCAAGTATAATTACTCATTCTTATCGGTTACAACTAGTACCAATATAGGCCGATTGTTTCAACTATCACCAAAACATGATTAGAGCATTTTATTTGTTTCAGCACTAATTATTTTTGTTTCCTATTCTTATGGTGGAAACAATCCCACATACTTTTGTCCAACAATGTGCTATGAATTTACTGGTACACACATATTTGTGTTTGTATCACCATGCTAGTGAGACTCCACTTTAGCAACTATTGAATACTGTAGTTGGATAATAATGCATAATATGTTAAGAATTAATAAGGAAAAACTCTAAAAGCTAATTTTCAATCTGGATATTATACATAGCTAACGACCAAACTTTTGCATATAGAAGAGAATGGGTAGATTTGTCTTCAATATCCATGATCTGACAGACCTATCACTCGGGCTTGAAAATGTCACGATTTTATGAATTTCCAAATAACACTAGAGTTCGGATAAATTACCATCCACATATGTAATATCAAGTTGGCTTATACAGCTTCTGCGAAAAACATGTATATATATATACACTCTACTAATATACGTGATTATATACGATATGATAAGCTGAGACTGCGTCTTAGTGCTTCTGAAGGAAAGAGCAGTCCAAAATCATACTGCGAATTGAGGCTCTGAATAACGAGTTACACCAAAAACAGTAGACAAATATGTACGAAGAATTGAAAAAGGGCTATACTCCAATAATCATGGAATAGCACTTAATTGCCGTACACTATTCTATTGTTAGTTGATATATAACTATAAGACATAAGAACAAGAACGTACTGGGATCCTGGGGCTGAGGGGGCACCGAAGTACCAGGAGGGCGGGTAACGGGGTTGGCTGGCTTGGGAGGCTGGCTGGAGAGAGTGATACCGGAGTTGTGAAAGGTAGACATCTTGATGGTAATATGGCGATGGCTTCTGGGTCGAGTGGGATGCTATTGTAGGTATGAGATTTTGAGGAATATTAAGTAACGGTCTTAATGAGGATGCAGGGTTGGATGGATCTATGGGATCTTGATATATGAGAAAATGATGATTTAGAAGACATTTATATCATAAGCATTAGAAGATACGAGCACTTATATGTCCAGTTTTGAAACTTGCCCAGCTCACATGATTACAGACATAAAAAACAAAAACTACTAGATCTTGTGCCTTAAAGTTACATGAATCATAAATGTGTGCTTGCAATCATCGTAGCAGCTAGCATTATCACGTTCACCCTGTGTTGAGGCTTGCAATATATCAGGGGTATATAGGCAAGATTCTTACTCAACCATTAGTATGTATGCCCAACGACGATTGCATTTTTCGAGGATACTTGGGCCACAAGATTTCTTCAGCCAAGGCCATGATCCTCGTGCCTGAAGGGCCTCATATGATTTTATCAGATCAATAGTTATTAATTGCAAGATTATATGTATCACAAGCCTCATATCTACTGGCTTGATTGAAGTATTAGATGGTAAAATCATATGAGCCTGCAATGGCTAGGTTGACCATAATGAAACTGCAGATATTCCCCTGAAATAGAGTCGCATAGCCAATTTCTACGGCATTAAATAATTGTTGCTTATTTTTGACACCTCACTCCGGCTTCATACATTATTAGTCTCGGAATACATCAAGTACTCTCCACCAGCTCTGAAGAGTCATGTAAATACCAATTATTAGTGGTCCAGCAACTTCAGACGATCTTGAAACAAGTGGTTTACCCATATTATTTCTCTGTCCCATCTGTTTTCTAGGTAAGGCATTGCAACGGCCTAAGGCAACTCTGCAAGGCTTGTCATAGGCCATGAGAGAGGATACTAATGGTATCCCAAGAAAGCCCCATTTCATCTCATGGTTTTCCAGATGGCACCAAACGTGCCATCCTAGATCGGAAGGCAAGAAAAGAACACTGGCCCTGCTTCTATCATAGACCTTCAGAGTTCTCAATTATGCAGAAATGCACAATTAATACACTCGCTTGGTAAATAAAGATGGCGTCTCTGCAGGTACATCCATTTGAGTAATATTCCTTTCCAACTGATACCACTAATTAGTCAATGTGACCCATCATCAATATGATATAACAATCATTGGTACTTTTGATCCCGGCTCTGTTTGACTTGCATATAATTCACTGTATTCATTGGGTACTCTGTAATGGCACATATAAACTTTAAATAAAATGTAGGAGATCGTCACCGTTGACCGGAGCGCCACGCTTTTGAACAGTGTCCTTCCTAACGGAACTCGACCCTTCGAAGCTTAAACACACCGCCCATCTTTCAAGGCAACGACGATAAGAAACATCCAAATCTTGACGAAAACATTTACTCTTGCTCGGAATTTGACCGCTGGGACGTTGATTCGTTCACCCTCGGTTGATTATCCAAGCGGATAAGTGTAAAGAGGAAAGGAAGTCCTTTTAGTTCAAAGTTGTATTGTGGTGGGCGTGTTTTATACCTTATACCTTGACTTTTTTTCATCCCATCCTTATCTAGCCAATCAGAGGATCCGACAGTTACTTGCTGGAGGTTGGGAGGGTGAATAAGTGGAGTATGCTAATAGCGGGGCGACTGCCACCAATTGCCACGTGATTTAAGGTCATCAATGCGGGTATAAATTAGGCCATGAAAAATTTCATAAAGTCAGTTCCAAACATTATTATCTTCCCTTTACAATCAACTGCCTCCAACACTAGCGATTGTGTTTCTATTTTTCTTTCGCATTTTCTGCGATGCTATCTTGATGCGATATATCATCATTCGGCACTTCTAGCTATTTCTATTTCTCCCCGTTCCCGCGATATTGCCATTTCTTTTGGTTCGGGGCAGTGCGAGAGTTGCCTTGCTGTTGGGATGAAACCGGTCGCGATCCTGACTCAGTTTCCGAAGCCCTGCAACACAAGTTGACATCTCACCTTTGGCAAGCGTCATAGAGTTCTATCATACAGGCACTTGGCACGAGGGAGAAACTTGAAAACATTCATGTCCTATATTTACTGCATGTACCCTGGCGCAATTCGTCAAATCCCCACGAAATGCCTACACCTCGAGGTCTTCTCTATCCACCCGGTGTTACTTATTCTTTTTCGTTCGTATGTGGGAGAGTAAAAAAAGGGTCTAGACAACCCGCCCGTTCCACCCTGATGGCTTTGAGTAATTTGTATTAGTGAGCCGCTCGGGACTAAAACCGGTCAAACATTTCATATCACAACTTATTGTTAGATACATGGCACCATCGTAAACTCAGATTTGAGATAATTTTCACAGTGAATGATTCAGTTATAAACATAGTTTCGTATTGCGAAGGTCATTCAGCCATGATATATTCGTAACTCTAGTTGCATCAACTGCAAGATGTAGCAATGAGGTCGATTTGTTGCTGCTGCTCCAGCATTGATACCCCGGGAGGATCAAAGATATACCTTTGGTCTCGGAAGGACATCAAAAATCTCGAAATAAGACGAGTTGTATAAATTGTCAGCGGATTCGATGGTAGTGGGTCAATATTGTGCTGAACCGTGTGTGAAGCCAAATACTGCGCCATACCAACTACAGCCAACTTTCGCGTTAGTAATGATGCACATTGGCCAAAGTTCTCGGGTTACACTTACAATTCCATTCCAGCATGGCCCTCACCTGATTAACAAATTCGCGCCCTGCCGTATCCAGTTGACTGATATCAGATGGTTCATTCTGTAACGGATTGAAGGCCTTAGTTCTCTCTCCATGAGAATGGAAGACCTGGTGAAACTGATACATGAACTGCTCAAATGGAAGCTTCTCAATCTCGGCACAATGGTCCAATGCCACCTTGTGTGGAAACGCCGGCGGCAGTCCCTTGGCTTCATTATTGCGGTTCACCGAAGATACAAAGACCTCGACAATACCTTCTTGATGTTCCATGAGTAAACACAGCATTAGAAACGCAGCCGTGCAGGGTACCCAGGCGGACACATGTTTTGATCGGAGCTTGGTGTTCATATCCGCAAACAACTTGTCTGTCTTGAGCCGACAACGTTCTTCGATGTATGCCTTGACTTGCCGGCTAAGCATTCTTGAAGTCACCCAGTCCGTCATTGGAACTTCATGGCCTTCTTCCCGAAGCATGTTGATCGATTTAGATCTCAGAACTAGGTGATGACTGAGGAGATAATGCATAGTGTATATTTCGAGAGCCCGAGAAGCGATGGGATCATCGGTTGCCTTGACGTATTCCTGAACAATATAGACAATAGACCGAGGAATTTCCGAAGCCATGACATCGTCGGTGATCTGATTAGAATACCAGGATTCGCGAGTGATGTTTTCGACATACTGCTTGATGTTTGTCTCCATCAGCTTAACGCTTCGCTTGTCTTCCTGGTTAATAGCGATGGGAAGAGCCATTTGTTGATAAGCCTCTACCGAAGCTGCTGCGGTTTTCATAAAGATATGAGAAACGACATCTGTAGCTTTTGGTTCGAAGAATTGAACTGTCAGCTTGAGTGAGTTCTCTAGCCTCCATGTTCCGGAGACCTCAATGTCGTATATAGCCTTGTTGTTCCCAAGACCGAACTGCTTGATGTTATCGTGTTGGAATCGTATTACTTGTTCTTCATCCATATGGCCACATAGGAACGATGGATACAAAACATGAGTAAAATCCGAAAACTTCCAGCAGATGATCTTTCCTATTCCCGGGCCCTGCCGAGGGTTTGAGCACCGCGAGCATGACTTGTCAGTTGAGCACGATACTTTCCTCACTTGACAAGCAAAACAAGCCCCCTTCTCCCGGACCTCCTTTGCCCTCTTGGCCTTCTCATCGTCTAGCTTTCCTTTGCGACCCTTCTTCGTCTTGTCCTGCCCGTCAACTGCCGGTGGGCTTTGGCCATCGGAGGTGTATACCACAAACTGATGGTCTATCTGTACTTGCGGTTTAGCGGACTTTTTTACTACACGGCCAGTCTCAACACCCGTAGTCCCATTAGTCTTCTTTTTCCTATTGTTTCTTTTTTGGAGAAACGACAAATCGCTTGGTGATAAATAATCGGAAGAGTCTGATAATTGGGGGCTCATGCTAAGGTTACCAGTGACAGCTGATGCTGAGATAAATTGAGCAAGGCCCTGAGAAACTTCAGTAGCGTTTGCAGATGCAGATATCCAATCAGAGCCGACAGATTCCGGGAAGGTGAGGTCGGCGACAGTTGCTTGGGGGTAATTTGATGTCCCTGGAGTGGGGGCAAGACTAGCAGTGGAGCGAGGGTTCATGAATGATATAGAGCCTGGTGAGTTCATAACGCCAGTGTCGTGTTCAGTAATGTCATCTAATTATGGTTATTATCATTATCATTAGCCTATGAATTCTTATGTCCTTATCGAGTTCACTTACAGGTCCCAGGATTAGTCGTCAACAGTAGCTCATTAGCCAATCCAACGATTGTGCTAGCTGTATTATCAAATAATCCCATTTGTGCCATTGCAGATTGATCCATCGTCATAAACTGCTGTTGATCCTGCAAATGCTGCTGGGAATGTTGTTGTTGTTGTTGAAGATATTGTTCTGGGCTTTGAGTCTGCTGCATTATATCCCCCCCAAAACTTCCTACTGATGATACTTGGGCTGGTGAGGACGGATGGCCATGTGCTAGAAAATGATAATCTGGTTCGGATGGCGGCGTCCGCAACCTCACTCCCAATGGTGATCCATCTGACGAGATCAAGGTCCAACTCTCCTCCAACATGGACCCCGTCGCGCTCGGGGATGCCCCCACATACATATTGGCCATGTCGTTAGGGTAAAATAAAAAGATGTTGTGGTGAGGTCGATATAAATTTGGTGCTTTATGTGATTGCGGTGATACTGTATAAGTTGGCGAAAACTAATCGATGATTCCAGAAAGAACAGTCAGTTTGCGACGGGTTGAGTTGGGTAGTGGCGTCCCACGACTACCAATACAGGCGCTGGAAGAGCTTGTCCGAAGCCAAATGTGATTGGCTTGATTATTGGCCGTACTCAGCATTGATATTCATCAATACAATAACATAGGTTTATGATTTGAGACCAAACAGAAAAGGCAGTTTTATTTTGATTGGAGCATAACAAGAGGTATTATAGCCGAAAATAAAAACCAAATAGAATTCAGAAAATATAAGAAATCTATGCTACCATATTTCTGGCATAATTTCCTACCTCCACCTTATTTTATATCATCACCAGCCTACCTCAAGTTTAATCATCCATAGTTACCTTCAAATAGCCCTCATACGGAATCCCACCACTTAGAACCCTTCAATTGAGCACGCGCTCACCTGCTATCCTTACACTTGTGCAGCACTATTCTCCCAGCGCCCCAGGTCTAACTATAGCTTGAGCGCCCCAGGTCTTATTCTCAAGAAGTACAACGTAATTATGCTGGATTCGACACCGACTTCTATGCATGTTTGTGGCTAGTCGGGCGGATTTTATAGTGGCTTGGTTGTCTCGTGTCCGTGACTCTTGACCGATTTTGCTTAGGATGGAACCGAAAATTGATACAAGTGATTGATTGAGCCGGTATGGCCTTGTGTTCTTTTACTACTCAAAAACACATAGTGACTACACCAATTATAATCTTGGATTCTAACGTAGCGATGAAGCTGAGCTCGGTGCTAGTTACCGAGTCTGATTGTAGCCTGAATTATAAAGCAGTGCTAGGTCTAACATCGATATTCAACTTCTGACTGAAATGACCTTATCAACATTCATGATTCATTTTTACTTGAGTTATATGTCTCGGATTTCAAGTACAAGAAAAATTAGTAAGCTTTTTTCAACACCCTAATTAAAAACATATACAACCCTAAATAATTTGTGTCATGTGACATATGTATATCTTTTAACCCTAGTATATACTCGGGCAAGTCTCGGATCGTGATGATTACTGTTTTCTATTATAACAATCAATATTTTATAACAAGCTTTTCATACTATCCACCCCCAATCCTACCTAACCCATGTCCATGGGAATATTCCGCAGATTCCTGACAACTCCGATCCCCCGTAGCCGGTCCCTACAAATCCCATACAACATTTTACCACCACAAACTCTTAGGCCACATCCTCCACTTTGCCATCTCAGCAATACCTAAACTCACCGGGGTCTCAACGCAGTATCCAAACACCCTGACATCAGTTCCTTCACCCACTGGGGTATCTAACGGAGAAAATCAGTTATTCAACCAAATCCCCATCGACCCGGACAAGTCCCATTATGCTATAGAAGATTACAGGGCCTTGCCTATATCTGGGAGTCAGACACACTTTGTTAATGGATAGGCCAGTCTGATGTTGATGCTTCCGAGTGGCAGATTACTAAGTGATCCTTAACAACATTACAAGGCCATTTTGGGATATTAGTGTGGTCCAGTTCCCAACTTTGGTTATCAGATCGTTGGTACCAAAGTGGAGATGCATGATAGCCCTAGAAATATGTATACACATTATGCCGCTTTGATGCTACCTTTGACTGACTTTCATTGAGCCGCTCACTGAACCTGTAAAACGTGTAACTTGCATGAGTGTTGCTGTCAAGCTTACCTCATTCATACCCAATATATTGACTTAATACATGTGGATTGCAACTACTACATATATTTGAACATAAACTAGTACTCTGTTGAAATAATCTATTGTTGTGGAAGTCTAACTGAAACTGAAATGTTGCCATGGCTTGATGACAACATGAATAATACTTTTATAACCCTCCCCTGAGTGATATCTATGAAGAAGAGCGTCCTGGGAGGATGGGATGCCAACTTTTGCTGGTTTGATCGAATATGAACATCATGTACTGCGAACAAAGATGAAATTTCATCGATACGACTGGTTCTTGTCTGTTCCAAAATGCTACTCGTAGTTGATTCTGATCGTAAAGGTTCGGAGAGATCATGTTTAAATCTTCCTACTTATGAACAAGGGCATTGTTAACACGACTTTAAGCAAGCAAAGATATTCGATACACCTTGATCCTCGTCTCGGTGTTCGGCAACTGGTAAATCCAAGAAAGTCGGAGGCAAATCCTGCTTTGTCCGTCTAATGCAAACAAGAGAAACAAAACGATACAATGAGGGAAATAATACTGTTTTATGGTACAGTATATGTGAAAGAATATGGGGCATAGATCCTGACTCATGCATGAAGCTGGTCAACAGCCATCGTAGCGCTGCAGACTAGATTTCAAGGAACATATAGAAGCCTGCCTTTGAGGGCGCAGAAACTGTATTGCTGCTGGGGACCATGAACTGTAGACTCAAGCTAAGAAAAACAAAAAAAACAAAAAGAGTAAACAGGAAACATGTCGAGACATATGATGTTGGCCGTAAATGACAGTGCAAGTGCAAAGATATAGAATGGATGTGGTTGAGTGCTGAACCCAGATGACCAAATCAAGATTTGGAAGTGTCTAGAAAGAGTTTCTGGAGAGACAAAAAAAGAGGAGAAAGATTCCTTGTTCACCCCAGCATGAAGTGTCATGGCGTCACGAGAACGAGGTGACCCGCCCAAAGATGGGGCTCAACAAGGCAGTTCATGAGGAGGAAGGGAGAAGGTCAAATGATGTTTGGAAACTGTAGAAGCTTCGAGATCTTGACAATGCCTAAACACGTGCCGTGGTTCCTGGTAAGAGGAAGCATTTTGGCAGGCAAGAATGTGACGATGTGGTATCAATGAGCCAATGAAAGTGAATATGAATGAAAAACGCCAATGTGAATAACAATGAGAGTCAGACAGCCTCCATGCCGAATAGAAAGCAAATCAAGCACGGAAACGCTGAACTGCACGCTCCTGAATCTGCTTCTCAGTAGAAACATAGAGACGATCAAGATAGTCCATAGCAGAAGCGTCCTTTAAGATCTTGGCCACCTGAATACCCGCAGAAATTAACTGAAGGATGTTGCGATCATCTTTGAGAGGACGACTTTGGTGCTTAGAGGCATGTCTCATTTCAAGAGAGTTCTCAAGCACAGTGACAAATTGCTTGATCTGACCGTTGTAGAGAACACGGGCGGGAATACGGCGTTTTGTAGCTAGTCGCTTAAGGAGGTAGACCCATTCGGTCCATTCTCTGTCCTGGGGGCGCTCAACTGGTCGCATATCGTTGGTGAGAGGGATAGGGAACTGGTACTTGGCGACAAAGTCATAGGCGCATTGCGAAAGGCGGTCATTCACTTGATTCAGAACATTGTCTTGTTCTTGAACCAAAAGGTTGGTAGGAAGGTGAGGAAGTTCTCTTTCTTGTCGCGCAATGTACTCGGCAGGAGGTCTCTGGAGGAACTGGTGCGGCCCATCAAATTCATCACGATTGGATGGCCGACGCTGGGAGCGTTTGGGAGGACCATTGCTCTTGGGAGGCATGCTGCCACCAGAAACACTATCTAGAGCATAATCGGTGAGAGGGCTGGTCAAGATATCATCAACGCTGTCCGTGGGGGAGTAGCGCTCTTTTTCCCACTGGCCGTTGGCACTCCCGGGAGTGAAACCGGGGAACGGAGATGGGGTCGTGAAGGGAGCTGTAGTGGCTGGCGAAGGGGTCGCATAGGTTGGGAAAGTCGGATAGGCAAGGCCCTCATTGGGCCGATTCATATGACCATTATGACTATGATTGCTGGGAGTGCCCACAGGAACGGTGTAAAGCGCCGAGCTAAGTGCAGCACCACCAGGAGCACTATAATGTGTATGATTAGTATACATGGTGGAGTATGAGAGCTGTAGGCTGGATAACGATATAGATGAACGAGTTGAAGTAAAAAGAAGAAAGGAGGGCAATAATATCGAAGACAAGAAAAAAAAAAACTAGTCTGCGATGTGAAGTAAGACAATGGCCAGGACTGGGTGTCTACTTATATCCGAGTAGGAACTGGCAGCAGCTGATACACCAACTACGAAGGAGTTACATGGTATCAACAAGCTTTGGGATGAAGGCAATCAAGAGGGGCGGATGAAGAGAACTACTTACTTGGTTTGCCACAAGTTGGGGTCAATATAATTGCTGTAGAGTAGAAATATTAGCGAAGAGCTTTACACACGAGTGAGGTACAACTTAAAAGAATAAAAGTAGCTTGGAGGGTATGGCATCTATACGATGGGGTCTTGCGCTTGCACTCGCACATGGTGACAATGTGTAATGCGACAGGCAGAACAGATGAATGACATGGGGAATGAGTAGCAGGTAGTCTCAATGATAGCAGGTGGTTGGATGGACGAATGACAGGACAGAAACACATGAGTATTTCCGACATAGTTGCATGTAATGTCCTGAGTAGGAGGGTAACCAAGTATCTAAATCTGATAATATACTTGGGCATGTTCATGGTTGTTGGAGTTGCTCTTATTGGAGTGGTATTGGTGGTAGACAAGGCTTATACTTACTTTCTCGCAGGAGGTGCTTGGCTCCAAAGATTGCTGACGCCTTGCTTATTGCCACCATAATACTCGGGGGTAGAGAGATCTTTGCGATTCATGTTGAAATTTTGAGCCATGATGGAATTCTAAGAGCTGTCAAGCAATAAAGATAAAGATACAACGATTACAGGAATAATAATCGAAGCGCAAGCAGCAGGAATTACGGAAATTCGTTACAAGCTGGTTGAAAGAAATACAAAGCCAAGTATTATCCGGGCCGGGCAAGAAACCTAAAAAAGGTCGGAAAGACGATGACACGGAGTAAGTGACCCTGGTGCGGGCGGGCAACAAGAGTTTTTGAGACGCTTGTAGAAGGGTGGACGTGATTGTGGAAAGGTGAAGAAGTCAAATGTCCGTGCCGGGGCAGGAATGAGAATTTTTCTGGACCAGGGCAAGTGACGGAGAGGTCAGTGAATGGCGTCAAGGGCGAAGAGTGGGATTAGGCCAGTTGAAGTCAACGGGGGGGGAGGAGGGGCATCAGGAGCAACTTGCTAACGATGTTTGATGTAGAAAAATGAAGAGGATTCTTAGTAGCAATACGTAAAATTGCAGTTGGGTTGACCAGATCCGTAAAGTTTATGTCTTGGGGAGTTAAAAAAGGAGTGGGTAAAGTTGGCGGCGACAACAGTGGAACTAAGGTGCTAGTGGGCGATGTGAGTTGTGGTGTTAGTAGCGATAATGACGATAGTGATTGTGAGAATGGTAGTAAGATGCGGCAACCAAATAGAAAAATTAGCCATCAATAAGCATGCAATTAACAGCCGAATCAGAAAGGCTAGACACGGCGCGGAATGAAGGCGCCGGCAGCTGAGATTGCGCCTGATTCTGGCAACTACATGCAACTACTGCAACTACTGCAACTACCTGAAAATGTACTATGTGCTATGTGCTGTTGGCTGCAACTTAGTTCGGCGTAGGATTCAGACCAGTAAAGCTCTGTAGCGTGGCGACAAGACGGCTGGTGGGCTAAACTGTATGGTTAGGCGCCACCTGGTGCGGATTTAATGAGCCCAATCAAGGACAAGGGCACATTAAAGACTTTGCATATAGGGTTCTCTATTAAGATATGAAGCCAAGCGAGGTTTGTGGATGCTAAACAGACTCTGGAGGATCTCAAGAGAATAAATGGGAATACTGAGAAGAATAATTATACGTGTGCTTGATGGAAAGCTACCATTTACATGCAAACTATGAAGAGTCGTGTACAAGCCCATGTTGTGACAAGTATTTGCCCTAATTTGAAGGATGTTTTTGGTCATGTTTGGCTGTCCCGGATTTTGTGAAAAGTGACATCATCAGGGGATTTTGAGACAAGATTTCCGGTTCCAGAATTTTACCATACACATATCGAAGAGCGCGACTTCGCAGCGACACAATATGTGACTTGCAGCCCCGTCTGTATGGCGGGGACTTTTGATATAGCCCCCGAGGTACATAGCCGTGAACCTATACAATAGCGGGGTAGCTATCCGATGCAGGAAGGCATATATGGAAATTTCAGACTTAGATATGGGGACATTAGGAGCGGATAGAACAGACCACTGGTTCCTAGTGATCCGGCGCTTGCACGTATACTTCTTTATTAGAGATCTCATTAGTTATATTTTGTATGATCTCGTCATGAAGAACACATCTTAAAATCAAATGTGATGTTTTACGTCAGAGACGAACTACAGCTTACGCAGGGTAAATTAATCAGCAACAATGTTTACTAACAGCTATGTCATGCGTAACATTCAACAAACCATGCCTTTTCCATGAACACTTCGCCGCTGTGTGATATTGACTCTATGTCGTGCAGGTCCAGATTACAGGTTGTCAAGTCAGGGACAGCCGATTGATTCAGTTAAACGTACTCATTAATATCGTCATCACTTCCGTACAGACCGTTACATCAGAGGTTGGACAGCATGAGAACGTTGTTGACCAGATCCTGAAGACACTATCCCCAGCTACCGATCACCACCGCTGTTGGATACCTTCAAAAAAGAAAACTTCATAAAGTCAAATCTGCTAGCAACAACTTAATAAAGCCAGTATATGGAACTGCTCTAAGAGATCAACTGAAATAGTTCAGATCATAATAAGAATGTTTGTGGAATCAGCGGTCAAACCAACTCGAAAAACATCCATAACGACTTCGTCCCACCATTGACATCATAATACATCCAGAGCCTCAGCGCGACCCATAGCACTGGAAACTGCAAATTCCATCGCTTGCGACCTCAATTGCCAACTGCCGAGTCGTCTCTTCACCAGGAGTCCTGATCCCAAAATACAGCGTAGCATACAAGGAGGAGTTAGGTGGATATATGTGGCTGGAGTTACTTTTGCGGTGGCGTCGGCTCGTCTTGTTTCGATTTTTGATGATTCCTTCAAGAGCATACAGGAGGCGTTGAGGGTCCACATCCGGCCCTTCCAGGTCCCCGGTTGGATCCACTGCTGACAATAAAGTGCCAGGATATATCACCCACCACGTCTCTCCAAAAAGAATCTACTCCCCTTCTCATAAGCCAACTGAAGAATGGAGGTAAGTTTGGGGATATTATCTATCTAATAAACTAACTCCCTTCGCTAATAGACATAAATCACTGAGTTATTCCGTAGTTGTAATATATACATATATATATATATATATGTGGACGAGCGATGACATACGCTTTTTATTTGATTAATTTTCTTCATTTATCATGCATGTCGTCATTGGACAGCCAGTGAAGCCATGTAAATAACAGCATCTTAAACTAGGGTCAAGGGAGCCCTGGTTACGTTTGGCAGTAACTTGCGGTGAAGGTTGGGCATCGAAGGGCCACAATCTAGACTGGCAGCTTCGATGTTATATTTAACCCTGATTGGCTCTAGCTTCAAGCGTGCCATACATTCTTGCCATCCGCGCCGCGCGCAAAATGTCTTAGTATTTTGAGTTGTCATTTAGCATCGTCAGGTCTCACAAACCATTTAAAAGTATAAAAAATGGATTCCAGATAAGGTATGCGCCTATTGGAGATTCTTTCAGGCTCCGAGTCCACAGGAGACAACTATAACACGCTTCCGATTGTCATATATGCATATGAATCTAACGGAATCACATAGCCTATTCCCGACAAACAATATGGAATTACGGTCTCTATTGATTTCCATTACCCCCCACTTAGCCGGCTATGGGAATTTACCGCGTAATGCAGTACAAGGCCAATGAAGCTACGGCGCACGAGGCGGTTAACTAGAACACCCACGCCAATATTTAGCGTACGGTGTGGTCATGATGTAGCTGACCTTTATATACCACGTCAACATCACATCTAGAGAGCGAAGATCCATAGCTCTCTGATATAATATATTACTATCAAGACAACGTATATTCCATTCGCTTGCATGTTATCGCGATACCGGAAGTATCTACCATGCTTCTATCTTAGCAAGCCTATTCATGTTTCTAGTTTTGTTTTTCGTCTGATGTAGACCCCTACAGCGTCCCGCCCCTCCATCCCATGCCCAATATACTTCATTATCGTCCTTCTGGGTCATGACCCGTGAACAATAAACCCTATAGATGATGAACAAGTGGCCTAGCTTCAATAAGCGAGATAGTGCGACCTGCATTAGGCCCAGCCCATGAATCCCACTCTGTGAATTTACTGGACGGAAACTGCAGGCTTCTCGACCGGAATGGTCATCTGAGGTCCATTTCATAGGATTCCTGCATCAATATGGCATCTGGACCAAACAAATAAATCCACATTGGGCATCGACTGCCGTACATGGCGGAGGACAATGATCGGTTGAATGCATTCTGGGTAGTCTCATAGTTGCCAACACCGCTTTTCATGCATGAGCCTTACAGTTTCTATGCGTCTTGGACTCGCTTCTCGAGCCTTTCTGTAATAGTACTTACGGTCAGTGCTGCAATGCATGCCCAACACATATTTTTCTAAGTCTGCCGCTCGCCCTGACTTGCTATGATTGGTCCGCCTGGTGCCCGAAGGGCTACGGCTTGATACACTTGTTCTCGTAGGACGTATGGCATTTACTGTCAAAACCCAAAGTCATAAAAGACCGTGTCTTGTCCTAATTTAAAACATATTCTTGTTCTTGCTTCCTCCTGTCTCTTCTTTGGGTATCCCCTCTCCTGAGTGAGTTCCTGCGCCTGCTTCGATGCCTCCCATAACTCTGGGTATTGATGCTATCAGAGCCAGTCGCTGCTTGGAACCATCATCGGAATCCGTCTTTCCCACCTTTCCATTCCCTTCCCTTGCCTTGCCTCATATGTTCAACCTTTTGCTTCATCATATCACCTTGGTCCCCTCCAGTCAGTGTCCCTACACTCGACCATCGGAATGTTTTCCTGCCGACACTCGGCCCTGAACATCTCGTTCCGTTCCTGCTATCCTTGGTCATGAGATCCTGTTCTTCATCTATCCCAATGATGCTGCATACGCAAACAATCCTCCGCTTTCTGCTCAATCCGTCGCATCATTATCGTCACCGTTGTCCGAACCCGCCAATTCCCCCGTTAGTAACCGCCACGCCAATCCCTAAACCCAGAGATCCCGATACCGAGACATCTACCTTGTACCGACAACACCAACGACCTTTCTAGGAGTTTCACAAAATAAGCGTTATGTAAATTCAGAGCTGCTTTACACCAGGACAATCCACCCTACCCCCGTATCGAACTCGCTTACATCTTTCCTGCTGCCGCTCAGACATGGCATCATACCATGGCCAACTCATCAGCCTGAGCATGGTATCATGTTGTAGCCTGACAACTTACACCTCAGTCATGTGGTGTCGTCATTGGCTTTGAGTTGGCGACTACGTCATACGTTTCTTACGCCCGTCCCACCCGTCCAATTCGGTGTTGCACAAGTACAGTATATGCACCCAAATATGTGACACTAGGGTTAGAACCTAAATGACAATCAACTACCTGTAAGTCCCACAGCTCATCATGAATAGTGACATATATTGTTAGCAAATACTAGATCACAGCTTATCAACACTATGACTTCTGGTATTGACAGCCATGGTTGCCTATGGTTTTGGAAGCTGTTGATGGCATACCATGCTGTAGAATATGTGGCTGTTGTTATTGACGACAACAAAGGCTCATGCCCATCAAGGCATTCATCTACTGGCGATTGGAGTCAGCTTGTATAGTACGTATGATAATCAAACCCTTCTGTCATTTGATTACCGCTCGTCATAGTAGTACTTTTTCAACTCGGTAATCTTCCCACTAGTTCATTATCCCATCAACTTCACCACTGTCTTACATGTTTAGTTCTGTATAGGATCTCATGTGACACTACTACAAACGGTAGTTTCGACAACTTTGTACAACCTGACCATAACTGTTGCTGTCATTAGCATCGATTGTGAAACACTTCGAGCTACATCTCCATGCTTGTTGTGAAACACATCGAACTGCGAGTCAAAATCTCCAGTGACACAAATGTACAACTTATGGCCTTCTAGAAGAAGTTTGCAAATATATGGATAAGGAATGGAGGTTGAATCCGGTGCTTCTTACCGACAACACAATCATGAACAGAGAATTAAAGAAAGATTAACTAAATATTGTCATTGATTGCAATTGATGTTTGCGCCCTCTCCCTGTTTTCCTGGATGCCAACCGCCAACCTCTAGGTCACACCAATTGAACCTTGACCCGACAACCACTTACATCACGACAAACCCCAACGCTTTGGTGTACCACGTATAACCAATGCCATGATTTCGACCCTTTAAACGTCAGCAGATAATTAAGTTATCAGACATGGAACCCAGCCCTCCACTAGGCCGGATTGCCTAAACATAATTGTCGACTTCATCGTTATCGCCTCAAACATCGAATACTTCTTCTCTTGTATATCTGCTTGTTGGGTTGGCTGACGTGGTCACATGCCATGATGAGGCAATGATATTTGGAAATGCGAGCAAAGCCTCAACCTGCTGGTACCAACCCATCACATCTCATCTTGCCTGCAGCCTTTGTATATCAGATGTTCTTGTTAAATCAACAGCAGAACAACAAGTGAAAAAATTTCACCTCTTTCCTATCTAGGGAGCCTGCAGATATTCTCTCCCATCAATTTACATCTTCATCTGCGCCATTTCGTCATCTCGTCATTTTTCAACCTCGGCTGCCTTATCAGTTCTCATAACCTATTTGTTTTCATAGTATTAGGCCGCTGTTATGCATCTCGCTTGATTGGCCTACCTCAAGTTTCCGGATCCCCCTTTTTGCAGCTCCTCACCTTACCCACTAGCCTCATCACCTCGCTTACAGACTCTCGGTTGGTTGATTACACAATATCGTGAACTTGGAGTTTCCATTCAATACCCCGAGCGGCTTCATCAAGTACTGCTTCAAATGTTGGAGCTGAACCTGCAAGAATTCCTAGGTAGTACCAGATAAATTGCATTTCTATATGTCTCGCAGAAGCTATTTTTGCCTCAGTCATGCCCATATGCAAACCAGGCGAATGCATTGCATACTACATGTGGAAACACTATTCCCAAAAAGGTATGTTGAAGCAGATATGCAACAAACTGCGATGTCGATCTGAAGCCCCTTTGAGTTTTGCTCTGCATTTGCACTCCTTCTGCTACGGCAGCAGGCTGTTAATGTAAAGTGAGAACATTGTGCTTCTCGTTTCCTAGGCCATACTTTCGGCTATAATGATCCTAAAGAATGGGTGCCCCCTCATCTTACATGGACGCGAGCGACCCCGCCCTCCATTCTGACAACACAGGCGAACCGGATGGTAAGTACCCCGCCTTCCGTGCAAGTGTATTCTAGGAGAATGAGGGGGCCGCGGAGTAGAGATAAGGACCTACGGTAGTTTTGACTCCGTGTTGGGAGACTGCTTTTTGGTACGTGTGTGATGTTGGATCACACGATGATACTCTAAAGTAGTCTTAACGGGACAATTTGCCTGCAGTCTCTCCTTTCGTGCCGTTTATTAGGCAGTCTGGCCTGACATTTGCTGAGAACAGGAAGACAATTGGTGTTAACCGGATATGTCAAATCTTCCAGCGTGCTGATAACATGTCATGTTAACTATAGACCAAGCGGAGAATGTATTTTTCTAAGCAGCGCTTTCGGCTTCATGACGGCTAATTGTGAGATATGCAGCGCAGTTACCAAGAACCCATGAGACATGCTTCTCCCCGTACACCCGCAGTGGGTCGTGGGTGAGGTGAGTGGATTCCTAATGTAACACCCCATATGAAATCATGGCGAAAGTAGTGTCTAGATGCCCGGTGTCAAATCTGCGATATTGGTCTTTTATGGGTATTCGTCACTTCTGCTTCCATTTTCGAGATATGTTAAGCGAGGAAATGTCAACCCCAAAACAGTTACAGCATACGAGATCGAAGAATGACACTTTGCTCGTCTCGTGGTGTCAGTTTGGCTAACCGCCAAGTGTAAAGCGAGGCGAATGCTTATCCGGCCATGAAAGAGGCCATACGAGGCCTATCACGTTGGCCTTTCACATAATCGCAGCATCATCATACCCAACGAATCCATCTCAAGATACTCTTTTGGGAATTCCAACACATCATATGCTGCAGCCTCCAGCCCCCTTGACTCGTGTGCTTTGGAATTTTCTTCACTCAAACTTGGTGATACCGTCATCGAGCATCTTCTCGACAAGTATTCTCATCGTCTTTCTTGGTCCCACCACACTCGGCTATGCTGTTTGCAGCGACATCATAGATTCCATGGCGCTCCTATATTCTGCAAGCTCTGAAGGTGGGAAGTCAACGATTTCATGCCAGCTAAGTAGTGCAGTAGGTAAGGATTGTCCAGAGGAGTGTGTCCAAGATGCAAGCACGGAACAAAGTCACCTCAGCAGGGCAATCATGAGACGTAGTGGTGGTCGGAAATAGGTGAGCGGGCAAGCATATGATTCGGTGGTCGACATGTTTTTTTTTCGCTCGCATCTTGCAAAGACTGGCTCAGCGTTATCAAGTTGATGCATGGTGTGTTGGCATTGCATATGACCCTCACTCCATCTTGCAGCATGACCGGGGTTCCCATAGGTCGGCTTCCGTGTAGGCTGCACTACCCCCGCATCTGCATGATGCAGATAGCTCCTTTGGCCTATGAGAGTGCAAGCCTCACAAAATAACCAGAGTGTTTCTGCGACCTCTTTTCTCGGCCATGCTTTCTTTTTGAAACAGCCTGCAGAAGGTAAGCAGGCATATAGGCAATTGATTGGATGTGCCGGGTCTGCGGCCTGCCGTCAGCAGTCGAGAGGTGTGGCTTGACGTGGTCTGGTCTGCCCATACCTTCTACTACAGCAGACTGACAGCAACCATAACGACCAAAGTGGTGATCAATAGCGGTCAATACCAACTGTTGGAGGTGGCAGAGTGCTCATGGGAGTCAGTCGATACTTTGTCGATGAAGTCCACGTGTGATACAATAGTAGTGGTACTAGAGAGGACAGCTGCATCGAGGGTGTACGTACAGGATAACAGGGAGTTGATTAGCGAGCAAGCAGTAGATATTGGATAGGCCAGCGCAAGGCAGATCGATCTTTCTGGCCTCAGCAGCATTTATATGCAATTGCCACCGCCTTCTTGGTCCGTTCGTTCTATTCCCTTCTTCTTTCCCTCTACCATCACACAGACCACAGACCACACTGCAACCACAGACAAACTCTTGGCCCTTGCCTCTTTACTCACACCGCACTTTATTTCACCCTCTTGCTATATAACTACTTCATCCGCTTCACTCTGGATCTTTTTCATCTTCTTCCCTTTTTTTCTGAGTTATCTTGCTTCCCAAGCATTAGGACTCATCATCACCCTTGATCAGCACCACCATATAGTTGTTGCTCTACTACATTTTATCACCATGTCTGACATGTTCCATTACGATACCGCCAACGTTGCCTTTGTTGCCGATGACGTTGCTGTGTCTAACAGGTATTATACATTGCATCTTGTGTCTTTCCGTTGCGTTTCTTTGGTTTTATGATTTGCTATTTGCTTTTTTGCTTTTTTGCTTTTTGATTTTGCTCATGTTGATCGGCGCTTTGTATTGGTTTCTGTTTTCTACTCGACCACTTCCAAGGACCTATTCTTCTGCCCATCTGGACCTGGCTATCAAGACATCCGTCTTTGATATTCCAAGCTTTTTCGAAAGCTTTCAAACTCAACTTAGTTTGATACTTCAAAACAAGGTAATTCTTTGACTTGCCAACCGGCCATGTTTCCTGGACTCTTTCGACCCATTCTGGATTTCTCGACCCTATCTTCGACCCATTTACCACTGGATTATCTGTATATATCTGCTTTTTTTCGAACCTGGACTTTGCTGTTTTCTATTTTATGCCACTTGGACCCAATATATAATACAACCCTTTCTGGATCAACCTGCTCTTCCGCTCCCTGGACTTCACTTTCCCCTACACAAGCACACAAGGTAAAGTAACAAGATGATTCAACTTGATCGTCTGATCTCACCTCTCTACTTCGACATCACCTTTTTTGGAACCATTTTTTGCTTTTCTGTTTTCTCTTGGACCTACCGTGACCTCGTTTTTCCTTTCTGCTCTGCCACTTGGATCCATCTGCCGCTGATTGTTCGACCCTTGAATCCTATCTTAATACCGTGTTTGCTTGCTTAAGGTCCCCTGACTTGGAGTTCAATGCAACATGATATGAGATGAATTGATCTCGCCTCAACCTATATGCTACCTCTCGATTGATGAAACCTTACCCCTAATGATCGCCTGATCTGGATTATATGACTTATACTTCGAACCACTGGAATATCTAAATCTCGACCCATATGGATTTGCTTTTGTTCTACTTCTTTGACCTTGTTTTCGTTTTTGCTTTCTTTGATTTTCCGCGTTTTTTTTTTGGCTCTCAGCGAGAGCATTGCTTCTATCAAATCAAACTGGTTCGTATTTTCCAACTCTAATCTAACCTGGGCAGGCCTTCGACATTGACATTGACTAACACGTGACTTGCTATGATAGACTTCAAAGTTGAATCAGTTGGAACCATAAACGCCATGGAGGACTTTACCAACCCATCACCCAATCAGTGAACTAACCATCGGACCATTCTTGACAGCCACTTCATCTTCGGCAATGATACCATCAACAATGGTTTCAACCTCAGCCCTGCTTCCTTTCCTCAAAGCCTCGCTGCTTATGACTACGCTAGCTATGAGATTGAGGAGACTCCCATTTACTACCCCACTGCCCTTCACACTCCTCCTATGATGGACAACGAGTTTGGGAAGAGACCTGCTTCTTGCGATCTTTCTGGCAATGCCTTCAAGAAGCAGCGCGGCATGTTGATCACCTGCCCCTCTTCCATGGACATGTTTGATGGCTCCATGAGCAGCCCTGTTATGATCGATTCCGTTGGCATGAACACCCCCATTCTGGGTGTCGGCGATATGATGGGCATGCCTACCAATGAGGTGTGCTCTCCTCTGCTCGCTCCTCTCCACATGTTCCCGGACTACACCCAGAACCAGATCTCTCCCCCTGATTCGCCCGAGGACTTTGCTTCTCCCAGTAGCAACGAGGAGATTGATGACCAACGTAACTTCTGTGTTACTCCCGAGCTTAAGGCCGTTGACTGCGATGCCGAGTCATCGGACAGCGAGGCCGCTCGCAACCACAAGGCTGAGATCGATCTTGCCCGCGATCATGAGCTGTACAAGGAGGCTATTCCTCGTGACGATGATGGCATGTACCACTGCCCCTGGGAGGGCAGAAATGACTGCAGCCACAAGCCCGAGAAGCTCAAGTGCAACTACGAGTAAGTTCAAGATACAACACCACAACAACATGATATTTGTATCTAACGACCACCATAGCAAGTACGTTGACTCGCACCTTCGCCCCTACCGCTGCAAGCTTCCCTCGTGCGAGTCTACTCGCTTCTCCTCCACTGCCTGCCTCCTTCGTCACGAGCGTGAGGCTCACCGCATGCACGGTCACCGCGCTCTTCACTGCATATACCCTGGTTGTGAACGCTCGGTCGAGGGTAAGGGCTTCCCGCGCGCCTGGAACCTTCGCGACCACATGCGCCGTGTCCACAATGACAGCTCTTACCCTGCCGAGATTCAACCTGAGGGCACTAAGGCTAAGGGTCGCAGTGGTGTTTGCAAGAACACCAGCTCCCGCCGCAATAAGTCCAAGGCTGCTGCTGCTGCCGCTGCTGCCGCTGCCGCTGAGGCTGAGGCTGCTCGTCGCCAAGATGCGGAGTGGGCTGAAGTTCACGGCGAACTTGAGAGTTTGGTCCAGCTTCTGGGCAGCCGCAAAGACCCCAAGAACGGCGAGAACATTAAGGAAGTCCAAAAGAAGCTTGAAAAGCTATCGTCACAGCTCCATGTGTCCATTGAGTCGTCTATCAAGCCCGCCAACAGCCGCCGCCAATCGGCTCCGGCTGCTAGCGAGTGAGCGGGCTTTGTCCGCGGTGACGCTTTTTGACCACTTTGCTTGATGATAGAGTATGGAATGCTATGGTGTCTGGACTGCCCGCTCATAGCCTCTTCTCTCTGCCTTTCATCTGCACCTTCTTTCATTAACTTTCCTTGTTGATTTCGTGTCTTCAAGACGCTGGGTGACTCAGTGATCTCGACGGCTTTCCGTTCCAATGCGGAACATTGTTGGATTTCCATTTCTCGCATCGACAGCACCAGCAACACCAGCAACACCAGCAGCAGCTTGCAACATTGAACACTCGACACACTCCCTCATGGACAGTGATCCCCTCTTGCCGATCAGCTTGATCTTAGAAGATATCATGAAACATCTACAGGATTATGTATTCAGAGATATCGACCCACAAGTACCAGCCAACTACACTCATTTTATTGGGTCACCACATACCCATCAACCACTATAGTGGACACCAGTCAGCATTTTGCTGTCGGCCAGACCTTCGCTTTTTGGCGACGAGGTTGGCCACTCTGACCTTCTACTTCCTCTCACCGGAGCACCTACTTTTGTAGAGCCCCGAGCTGCAAGGAACAAGTTGAAGAGTCCTATATTCTGGCTACTACACTCGGTTACATCTCCAATACTTGTCTTCCTGAACCTTCTCATGACTTCCTGATCTCACTGGTCTGGCTCGATTCATGCCACGTTCATCTTATGCTGTCCTGTGTTCTATCTGCTTGCTACCACTCTGATCTGCTCTTGCTTCTGCTGACTTTCCCGACTTGGTCTCATAAGATCCGCTCTGTTTGCCTTTTGTCGTTCACGCGCCCCACCACTTCGGCACAGCGTACTGATTTCGTTCGCCATTTGTTCGACTCGCTTGCTTCGTTTCCTTTGTATTCTTCCTATAACTCGATTTTCCTTTGTTATGTTTTGTATTTATTATGCTTGTACGATTTACGGATTGGAATTGGCGGGCATAACTCCCGACCTAGATGAGAGTGCTTCCTAGGCGTCCTTTGATCATCAGATTGCAGAGTCTCGACAGCCTGAAATGGGGTTGGACCTGATCTCAGATCAAAGGAACCTGGCAGCATAACAGCGGCATTCTCAAGGATATTAAAAATGGTGTGGAATGGATCATGATTGGATGGACGGATGTTACTTCATTTGCTTTTGGAAAAATAATGATTTTATGGATTTTATTGTTTGATACGATTACGATTTACGATGGCTTATTTATCTTTCCTGTACTTTCTTTATCCATGATTACTGTATTTGCTTTTGTAATTAGACCTACTGTAGTATCTAGGGCTCTGACAAGGGCATATGTAGATATCATGTCACTAATGTCTTTCGAGTGAAATCGAAAGATGTTGCTGTGATGGTAGTTGATAGCGAGTACATATAATCATGGGCTTTTTGTATAAGAAATTACCATTTATGATGACTTGATTCTGTGATATAGTTTGCAAAGATGTGTCTTCATGATGTTTAAATTAGCACCTCATTATTCCCTCCGTTTTGGTCACTCGGCGCCACGGACATCCATTTTTGGATAGCCACCTGAAAGCAGGACAGAAAAAGAGGGGCTATTTAGTAGCACAATGAAATAAATTCCTTCACTAAATATCACCTCATTATGCCGAACTAGTTATTCCCGCCACCAATTTCACTTCAATGCCGTACTCCAATATATTTCGGGTTCTCCCGCGCCGATCAACGCATTCATCCGGGAATTCACCCAATAACTGTCGGAGACATGGAAAAAGGGAAAGGGCCAAGCGGTGTTGTCTATGATGTCATGGCCATGAACTAGTGAGACTTTGCTTAATAGATGCTATCTATCGGGATGCGTTACCTCTGTTTGTTGTATGATTGGCTGGTAGGACATATACAGCAGTCTGTCCGGGCTAACACCCTTGTGACTCGCATACATATATATATACAATAATAAGCCCGAGAGGAACCCCGGCAGCCTCATTGCGACGGCATCTGAGCCATGGTGTGGGCTTGAGCACGGCGGATATAGTGTATGATCGGGGTTATGAGGGCGGGTTTCTAAGAACAATGAGGTTGGTTATGGTTAACGAGATAAGGGTTTCTTATGTTTGGATGTCAGCGGCGTCGGGGGAATTAGCTGGGACAGGGGAGGTGGTGAGAGATGGAGGATCGAGGGGGAGAATTCGTGGAAGGTGCAGGCGCCGTTAGACGGGAAGCTTGGAAGCTTAGTCTACAAGCCAATTGCAGCATTATTATGAGTAGTGAATTGACATGAAACCGAATGATTATGATCATGAGATATTATTCGGATGATGTAAACAGAAATTCCCCATCTCGTCCTTACCTCTCCACCCTAAACTCCCTAAACTCCTTCATCGTCTCACCCTCAGATGAGGGGCACCCTCGCACCCATGAACAGGCCGTAACTCTCACTACCCCGCCAGAACCGCTTTTCCAATTAGTGGAATGATCTAGCAAATATCTCGCCCAGGCCACCACCACCGACCACCCGCCACCACCCCTCCTCACCCACGGGGGCCTCTGGTCGTCCCAACTCTCAGGCGCAACAAATGCTTGGCTTGTCATCCCACGAGTGGACCGCCACGCTTTCCTAGTTTATAACAAGAAGTCGCACCTCCCTTCTTGTCTTCTTGATACCTCTTTTTCTTTTCCTTTTTTCTTCTTTTTTTTTTCTTCTGCAAGTACAGACTTCAAAGATACCCTTTTCTTTACCAAATTACTTCATACCTTTTTTTCAAAATGGCTCGCAAGTTCTTCGTCGGCGGCAACTTCAAGATGTGAGTCTTTTCTTGGTGGATGGCGATGATAGTTTTACGGCGAGAAACGTTGGCGTTGATCGTCAATATCGTCTTTTGGAGTCGCCACCAGTAGGAACCTCAACTCTAGCTCCGAGATTCATGGGGTTTTTAGAAGCTCAGATTTCTGTCAATTCGAGCTCTGGTTTAGATCACTTCTTACTGCTGCACAATCGCCTACCACCACGCAATTTAATACCTAAAAAACATGCAATGACTAACATACGATGCCATTAGGAACGGCACTAAGTCGTCCATCAACGAGATTGTCAGCAACCTCAACAAGGCCACTCTCGACCCCAACACCGGTACGTAACACCCACCCGCCGGTTATTCGATCCGGGCTCTACCCACCCAAAACTTTGAGATCACCAAACTAATACATCGCTTTAGAGGTCGTTATTGCCCCCCCTACCCTCTTCCTCCAGACCGTCAGTGATTCCGTTCGCCCCGAGATCCAGGTCGCTGCCCAGAACGTCTACAACAAGCCCAACGGTGCCTACACCGGTGAGACCTCTGTTTCCCAGCTCAAGGACTCCAACGTCAACTGGACCATCCTCGGCCACTCTGAGCGCCGTACTATCCTCGGTGAGACTGATGAGGTCGTTGCCCTCAAGACCAAGGCTGCCATTGACGGTGGTCTCTCCGTCATCTGGTGCTGCGGTGAGTCGCTCGAGGAGCGTGAGGCCGGAACCACCATTGCTGTTGTCTCCAAGCAGCTGGATGCCCTGAAGTCTGCCATCTCCGAGGCTGACTGGGCCAAGGTTGTCATTGCCTATGAGCCCATCTGGGCCATTGGTACTGGCAAGGTCGCCACCACCCAGCAGGCCCAGGATGTCCACGTTGCCATCCGTGCTTGGCTCAAGGAGCAGGTCTCCGGCAAGGTTGCTGACGAGACCCGCATCCTGTACGGTGGTTCCGTTTCCGAGAAGAACTGCAAGGAGCTGGCCAAGGAGGCTGACATTGATGGCTTCCTCGTCGGTGGTGCTTCGCTCAAGCCCGCTTTCGTTGAGATCATCAACTCCAACTTGTAAATCTCTCTCCATGACAGGCTTGATGGAAAGTGGCTGAAGATGGTCAAGCTGTAGCTGTATGATACCAATAAATAATGTAAAATTACGCCCATATAACGTTGTCTGCCTCACTGTGATCTTCTATGAGTTTTATTTAGTTCTATATTTGTCTACACATGGTCATGTAGTTGTCATATGTTGCAGGCTATGCAAACTGGTGCTAGTAATTGACATAATACAAGTATCGTACAAATCTTGGTATAACGCATCTCCCACAAATACATCCACTTCCCACCCTCTAATATTTCTTCCACTTTACACTGGGTTACCCTCACCGTGGTACGGTGACCAGATACCTCTGACAGACTCTGTAACACTAGTAACCGGCTTGTTGGTCCGGAAGTTCTTCTGTCCACTAGCATCTCTCAACATCTCGGCCTTGCGTACAACTTGATCAGGCTGCAAGTTCCGCACGCAGATCGACCGCTCCTTGCCATTCAGGTAGTGTCCAACAATGACGGGGTGCTTTCCCGGGCGGGGAGAAACTTCGATTTCGATTTCGGGATTGGCGGAGGCGAACGCGGCAAGGTTATTCTTGATGAAGGCACTTGGGGAGTATTAGCTGGGGGTACTGGGCTATAACGGAGGGCATGTTTGGGGTCTGGAGAAAGGGGGAGTTGAGGGGATGTGGCAGAAACGTACTTCATGCCGACGGAGCTACCGGCCCAGTCGCAGTAGTGGAAGTTGAGCTTCCGGCATTGGAGAACGAAAGCACCCACGCCGTTCTACAAGAAAGTTAATACTTTGCTTCGGTATTGTCTGGGTCGAAGATAAGAAACATACCGTGCCGGTGGATACAGCCTTAAGCGCTCTCACGGGCATTTTGGATGACAGTGGAGTAAAATATTTCGCAGCTTGATACCTGCATCATGGTGGTTCGCTACATCACCATGTTTTTCCCTATCCGCTGGTGGAACGACGTTTGACCAGCCCGTGCGCGGCTAAACCCAGGGTTTGTAGGTGATAGATTGATTCGGCACCTGTCTTTACATATGCGCAATTGGCAACAGCTGGTACTATAATTGCAAGGGACAAGGCTATGGGGGCTTCTTCCGCGTCTGGCCAACACCAATGGTTTTATGGTTTCAGGCTGGACAAGGCTTTGCTGCATCCACTTGTCACGCATCGTGACGTGAATCCACACTTTTTTTCCTCTTAGATTGGCATAACCCAGGACATCCCATTAATTGCGCCCACCACAAATCGACGCCCACGTCCGATTGTGTGCACTCGTTCGACATATTTCACTCTGCGCGATCGCACCTGTTCTTTACATTTACATAATTTGTGCGCCTTCGCGGCAAACATAAGTTCTATTCACGACAACTTTGCATCCTGAAAGTGTATAAATTTCGCGTCATAATAGTTGACGGAAGGAAGCGTTTCAATTTACACATCACACTACCACAGTCACCATGACGGACAAGTTGCCCCCCAACTTGTTGATGCTGTTCGCCCCGCGACCACCCATCCGTTATCTCAAACCTACCGATCATGCCCCGGGTGAGCGCAAAACCGCCGAGATCACTGGCCTCGCTGCTTTCCTGCCTGCCTTGAAGGAATATAAAGAGACTGATGTCTATGAGCCCACGGAAAGTTGGCTGCAGCGGAAGGATCGACTCAAGCTGGAACGTCAAGAGGCAGTCGAGAAGCTAAAGACGGCTGATTGTAAGTTGTGAAAGAACTGGTTTCAGTTCTGCATGTTTACTAACGTGGTTTATAGACAACCCCAGCGAAGACCCCAATATTAGAGGTGATGCTTTCAAGACACTGGTTGTGGCCCGTCTCAGCTACGAAGTCACCGAACAAGATCTTGAACACGAGTTTGGTCGCTACGGAACCATCGATAGAGTACGTCATACCTGAACATGGGTGCCTAACCGACAACATTTACTAACACAATATTAGATTCGCCTTGTCAAGGATACTCATGCTGACGAGAAGCCTGGTAAAAAGAAGAAGCCCCATCGTGGGTACGCCTTCGTCGTCTTTGAGCGCGAACGTGACATGCGAGGTAACTATAGTCCCCACCCCCATAAGAGCTTATGCAGGATTCCGTGACCGCGTGCTTGTGACACCATATGAACGAACCACAACTTGTCCCGTTCCAGGTCTTGCACCATACCTGATATACTTGACTTGGTGGTGACACTGTTCTATCCACATTGACCGTCTCTCCCCGCATGGTAAGATCAACTGGTAACTAACAACAGCGCCCTTCGCGCTCTCAAACAGCCGCTCTCGATCAGTGCGATGGTACCAGACTGAAGGGTCGTGCTATCAAAGTTGACGTCGAGAGAGGAAGAACAGTTAAGGGCTGGAGACCTCGCAGACTGGGTGGTGGTCTGGGTGGTCGTAATTATACCCGTGCTATGCCTTCTCGCCCAACTGGCCCTGGTTTCCGTGGTGGTCCCGCTGGCCCTGGTTTCCGCGGTGGATTTGAAGGTGGCCGTTCTCGCGGCGGCGGCGGTGGTGGTGGTGGTGGTGGTGGCGGATTCCGTGGTGGGTTCCGCGGTGGGTTCCGTGGGGGTGATCGTAATCCCGCACCCCCTACAGGCCCTAGTGGCGACCGTAATGGATTTAGTGGTCGTGATCGTGAACGTGGTGGCTTTGAACGTGGAGGTCGCGCCTTTGATGACCGATCTGGTGGTCGTGACCGTGATCCCAGGCGTTCTGGCAGCAATGCTGAGCCTGTTCGTCCCCGTGATTCTTATCGGGAGCGTGGCGATAGAGAGTACCGCGGGGATAGAGACCGTGGCGATCGCGGTGATCGTGGTGAGCGTGGTGATCGGGACAGGGGCGACAGAGGTGACAGAGGTGACCGCGATTACGATCGGCCGAGAGACGACGACAGGAAAAGACGCTACGAGGAAGGCAATAGTTACGACGAACCCCGTAAGATTCGTCGTTACTAAGTCTCGATGTTTCCATTTATTCTTTTCGTTCTTTCTCGGTGGGAGACATGCCGCGGTGTCATCTAATGGCGGCGAGAAATAATTAGACGTTCATACATCGCAGTCAGAGGTAATGATGGTATCGAACCATTAGTTGGTTGTATTTCTACATGGTTGGGTGGGTAGGTATCCTGGGAAAATGGTTGAGTATTTCGTTTTGTTTTTCGTTTGGGTATCTGGCGTTGCCCGTTGTCTATTGTGTTTTATTCGTCGGCAAATGCTTTCTTTCTTTTGTCTAGTCTTGGTTTCAGCATTGAGTGCCCGGCAGAGCGTTATATTCGCCCACCAAGTCGCTATTGAGGTAGTATCTTCATATTGTTTTATTCCCTTTTTCTTTATTCCGCTATGGCTACCGGCCTTTCCAATAATGTAAGTGGCGCTTATGTGCATGCATCGGTTAAGACTATGCGGATGAGTATGAAGGTGAGGTTGTTTATATTCCGGTGCATGCATGCAATCCCACATCATGAAGGTAGGGCCCAGGTAAGGTTTATAGTGAACTTTTGTTCTCTTTCAACCTATGCATCAGATCATCTCGCATGAAATGTTTCAGACTGTGCTCTTTTTTATAATCTAGGCTTGAACCAATGAATAGACGTCGTTGGCCTATAACTGCATTAATGTTCTCCAAAATATATTCTTGTGACACCAAATTATACTGAAGTGAATGAAATGTTTCTTTTTGGCAGGCGGTGAACGTTTAGTCTTATCGATATCGATAAGTGTGTCCCCTGTACCACCAATTCGTCCACCTAAAGTTAACCACCCCCCCGCTAAACCGGCCACTGTTGGAAATTTTTCTGCCGCCATTCCGAAAAAAAAAAGTTACAGGAATTGAGAAGCTTTTTTTTTTTTTTCGAAGGTGGGAATTTATCTTGCATTGAACGATTAGAAGCGTAGTTGATTGTATATCGCTTTCATATCCACCCATATCTTTCTTTTTCACCCTGTTATTCATTTGTTTGTTCGCACATTCACTTAAGATACCCCGCGGCCAAACACTTTGACGATCTCTGCCCTCACAGCGATAACTACCAAGTCCCTACGGTACTACACACAGCACATACACTATCAAGATGCCCAGATCGCGGAGAAACAAGAGCATTTCGCTCACGCAGGTTGACAAGAAGGGGAGAGATCACAAGGATAAGCTGTTCACCAATGTTCGTGAGGCCGTCAACGAGTACCAACACTGTATTGTCTTCTCGGTCGATAATGCGAGAAACACCTACCTGAAGACGGTGCGCCAGGAGATGAACGACAGCGCGTGAGTGACCCAATTCCCTGTAGCCGGGGATTCTTCCATACGGCAAAGTCAAGAACAAGCGCACTGAGTACTCTCAATGCGCCTCGTTCCAAGTGACCCCGGCTCCACACCATAGTTATCAATATGACTATTCGAACACTTTTTACTAATACCCACCAGCATCTTCTTTGGTAAATCCAAGCTCATGGCCAAGGCTTTGGGCCTCACTCCCGAAGAAGCCCAGGCCCCCAACCTCGAAAAGCTTACCCCCCACATCCGCGGTCAAGTCGGCCTCATCTTCACCAACCGCCCCGCCACCGAAGTCCTCACCTACCTCGCCTCCATCTCCGAAGCCGACTTTGCCCGCGCCGGCACCGTTGCCTCCCGCACTTTCACCATCCCCTCCGGTGTTGTCTACTCGACGGCCGGTGAGGTCCCCAAGGAGCACGATGTTATTTTGGAGCACACTCTGGAGCCCGAGCTGAGAAAGCTGGGTGTCCCCACGAGAATGGTGAAGGGAAAGATTGTTCTGGGTGAGGAGGATGGCAGTACCGATGGTTACGTTGTTTGCAAGAAGGGACAGACTCTTGATTCTCGCCAGACCAGACTGTTGAAGATGTTCTCCGTCTGCATTTCGGAATTCCGGGTCCGCGTTGTTGCGTAAGTTGATTTCCCCTGTACCCACGGTTGTCCACCTACATTGATACTAACAACCCACACAGCTACTGGAGCTCCGCCACCAGCGAAGTCACCGAAGTCGACCCCCTTGCCGCCGACGAGATGGCTGAGGACTCTGAGTAAATCAGATCCCCGTTCTCTATATTCCTGCATTGATGTTATGATCATCCACAAAAAACAATAAGGACAAAAAATAAGGTTATCCTTCGATTCACACGGACATGGAGCAGGATAAGCCTCCACCCAGTCCCGGCCGCCTTCATCGTGACTCGCCGTTGTGGAAATTGGCGGTAGAACGTAGGCTTGAAGTCATTGGTAGGGGTCCGGGACTATATCATGTTTCGTTTTGGCTGGCGTTTTTGGGCGTATCCATTTCGTTTCGTTTTCGTATATTTTAGTAGGACATGTGTGTCGTGTTCTATCGTTTTTATTTATGGGAAATTTAGTCTGTCACTCTATTATCATTCACGTGATCCATGCTGTATCTTATATTCAAACTTGGTATAATATTCAGGACAATCAAAAACCGACAATACTACATAACAGCAAAGCAGAGTATATATTTGCTTAGATGCCAGTCTGGCCATAACAACCTAGAGTCAACCTCCATCATACCTCAACTCGTGTGATATATGCAATCCTTTGAAAATATTAACTACACCAATACAATAAAACATCCTTTGCCCATCTCCAAATACCATCAAGGGAAGTTCCGGCTTTCCTTGCCTCTGGTCAAGATGTCAAGATAATTTCCAACTAGGTAGACCCGTCAAAACTGCTGAACTTAGCTTCAGTGATGACCGGGGCCGATGTCAGAGCGTTGATTTCGGACATGATTGAATCATCGGTGGCGATACTTGTCATAACTTGCTCCTGGGTGAGGCCCATCCAGAATCCAGGAAGCTCCGCCTGGGTCTTCTTGGATTTGTATATTTCTTGGGCAACGCCGCGCACTTGGCCGCAGGCTGTACTGGCAGCTTTCCAGATGTGAGAGAGCCTATTAAGGGCTCCAATATTGAGTCGAATTTGCTGGCGGATATCATCATCATCATGGGGAATGAAGTAGAGGGCCCATTTACTAAGGTGGACAATTGACGACAGCGTTATGACACAAGTAAAGAAATGTGTGTGTGATAATAAGGATACCCGTTGAGTGATCATCTTGCTGATGTCATTGGCTGAGCTGATGGTATGGCGCGTGTGGGTGTTGAAGTCCTCACCACAAGTCACCGGTTGGTGTTCAGCACACGAGTTGACTTTCCTAGTAACTGAAGAGTCAAGCTGTGAAAAGGGCTGATGCAACATGATAGAAGTTCTATATCCAGGTTAGCATGTGCATCTTATAAACTGAGGGTTCATTTGACGTACGCTCTGTTCATCATTGTTGCCTGGAACATCATCTCATCGAGCTGGAGCTGCTTGTTAAGCGCATCCCGCTTACTGGGAGGAAGATGCAGACGCCAGTTAGTAAGCAAGGCTTCAATCTTGCCAATATTCTCGTCGTCGGGCCCGAAGAATTCAGGAGTCCGCATCATGCGACCCAAGATACGACCTGACAGAATACGATAGGCAAAGGAAGAGAACTCGCGATCTTCACCCGAAAAGTCTGCGTCCTCAAGATCACTAAGATACATGGGTTGAGGGATAGTCTACATCATATAAAAGTTAGTACAATATGCAGCAAAGAAATTCAAAGCACAAAACCTACCCCATTGACATATTGGCCTTCTTCACATGGAAGAGCCACGTCGCACGGAACGTCATACAAGGCAAAGTTTGTTTCCCTGTGAACACCAGCAACCATTCCATCCACGACATAAAGATCCCACCAAGTTCGCCTCCAGCTTTCTTCCAGAACAGGAATTCCACGACCATGCATAGTAGGGAACGGTCTCGTGTTCAGTCCAATGTCGATAGCAATACGTTCAACGTCCATCAATAGCTGCCGAGCTTGGTCACGCTGACAGTTGCCATCAAGGCCTATGATGAGCAAAATCATGGCTTGAACGAGGAACCCATCCTTGGGAGTAGACTTATTGTAGCACAAGTTCTTTGCTTCATCGAAAAAGGCAGCCCCAGCAGGTCCCACATTGACAAAAAGAGATCCAACGTAACGCATGGCAGCTAACAGATGATTGATCAAGCCGTCTTTTGCCACGCGCATAAGATGCTCCTTAGGGAGGACGAAAGGGTGTGCAGCGAAGAAGTGATAGTAGAAAGAATCAAGACACCGGTCGCCAACGGGTGTCACGGAAGTCTGGGCGGGGATCAGGCCAGTGCCCATGGCAGCGGCCGCAGCAGCCGCAGCAGTCGGTGACAGAAGCAGATGCGACGTGTCATAGCTGCGCATGACTTGAAGGGTTCCTGAGTTGGAAGTTCCATTGATGGAGTATGGCGAACTACCGTCAGCACCCAAACCATAAAGCCCAATGTTTCCTTGGGGGGAGCCTGAAGATGTGACAGGGACATTAGATGTTTGCCCTAAAAGCATAGGGCAGTTAGAACCGCCGCCAGCTGAAGTAGTCGGTGGCAGCTCCGTAAACAACTCTTCGGGGTCAGTTTCGGCTCGTCGTTTGTGGGGATTAGCAGTTGTAGGCTTTGCTTTGGGTCCTTTGTATCCTCGCCGAGAAGCGATATAGACACATTCTGACTGGTTGATAACGCAGCGATTGCAGGGTGTGGCACCATCACACTTCAAATGCTTGGCGCGCTGTTGATATCGGATGTTAAGTGTTAGTTAATTGACAATTGATAATTAGGATCATGGGGTATGGCAGCAGTTGGAGAGAAGAGAGACAAGCACACGCCTTCGTCTACGGTCAAGAAGGTGTACATCTATGATCAGCCCTACGCTTCAAAAGCGGTAGTCATTATAAAAACAACATAACCGATATTATCGATCGCAATGTCAGGGCAGAAAATCAAAGGTGTCGTTCGTTCTCGGCTATGTGCCATGTTGTGGAGCGCTTGGATAACTATTTGCCGTTGTTGAGCAGTCTAGCGTTCCTATTTGGGAAATTTTGGGAAGTCCAATGCCGGGTCGACAGGCATGCTGAACATCGCGTCATCGCTAGCCAGTGAGGATTGGGCATCAGATCTCAATGGCATGGATTGAAGAACCACATGTGCAACCATGGTGAAGTGTTGCGCAAACGAGGTCGGCGATGGGAAGCAGGTGAACAGGAAAACAACGAGGCAGGGGGTAATATAAAATAATGTAAAGATCATAAGAACTCGGGTTATCCACTACTGGCGAAGCTCACTTGAGAATTTACACATACTCGCAGATAAATACCCGCTAACAAAGGGGAAATAGTGAATGCATCAGGACTTACACAGGCAAGACAGGCGGCAGAAACAGCTTGAGGCATACCAACTCCACCCGGAGTAGAACCCGGCGCATGATTCAAGGCTGTAGATGTGGAATTATTGGCAGGCGGAGGAGAGGAAGACATCGTGTCACGACAAGAACGGCCCGACGTGCTATTCCCAGATTGAGATTGTACAGATGAGTTATGGATGGGGGAGGAGGTTGTTCGATTGGAAACTGGGCTGGGTCCAGAAGTAATACGCTGGTCGGATTGATAACTTGATTCAGTTGCAGTATCAGACAGGTTAGAGCAGGTGGTGGGTGGCATCGACTGCGGAAGTGACTGTTGTTGTTTGTTCGCTTGGTGAATGCTGCGGATCGATTGTGGTTGCGGTTGGCCTGGGGCAGCCATTTGATGAGAGGAATGCTGGATATGCGACTGCTGGTTTTGATTTTGGCCTTGACTTTGGTCCTGGGCACCATGGCGTGGACTGAACTTTATGGTTTGCGAATGCGAGGCAGAGAGGTGCTGGCTGTTCACATGACGCTGAGATGGCAAAGATGACGGCGACTCGCCGGGAACCGAGCACATGGCAGGGCCCATTGCAGCTAAGGGGCCAATACCTGGGGTAGTGGTAGTACCATTGGTACTGTTGAGACTATTCATGTGCATCTGCATTTGTAGGTTCATGGTCGAATTTTTGGTGTTTTTGTGAGCTTCCACGTCTGTGTTATTGGCCGATCCCACGCCCACACCCGTTACTCCCACACCCATGAATCCACCGGGTGTCTGCGTAGGAAAACCGGTGTTTGACAAATCAATCGTACCATTCGAAAAGATAGGGCCATTTCCATTATGGTGCAGCGATGAGGCGTCGTATCCATCCATTGGTAGCGACATGTGCTGATTATGTTGCCGGTGGCCAGGAATGGAGTTGAAAGCAGCCTGGTACTGAGGTTGGTGCTGCGTGTACTGAGGTTGGTGCTGATGTATGTTGTTCTGAGACTGGCTCGGTCTCTGCATTGCAGCTGTCGGGGGGGTGGTAGTGGGGAAAATGGTCGCCGACGCCATGGTCGCCGATGTTGAGGTCGCCGATGTTCCCGAAAAACCTATGGCCGAATCAAGGCCAACAGACAATGGGCCGTTGTTCACATGCGAAGGAGCTGCTATAAAGCCCAGCGGCTCCACTGGGGTTAATGTCTGAGATCCTGAATCTCCTGCTCTAATTCCCGATGGCGATATAAGAATAGGATTCCCCATGGCATCGACTTGGACCATTTGCATCGCCATTCGATCGCTGGCTTGATTGTGGGCCCGCAGGTGGTGGTTGGAATTTTGCAACGACTGCCCACGATTTTGTGACAACGGGTGTTCCTGGCCCGCCATGTTGGCGCCCTGAAGTGCCTGGTAATCAGGCGGTGGGGACGGATTGGTAAACATGGCCAAGGTGATCGGGCGAAAGAATGGAGATTTTTTTAACTGAAGCAATACAACGAAAAGGAAACGGTTGATGAAATGGTGATGCAGAGTAGAATAAGAAGCGAATGGCTACCGTCAAAGGACAGGTATTATTTCAGCCTTGTGCCGAACAGCTCTTTCCTGTGTGGCGGTTCTTTGGAGGTTCTTTCTCTTCCCAAGCAAGTGTGCGAGTTTTTGTGAGTTGCAAGCGTCGGCTGCCGCTACTGCTTATTGTCGCGGTTTCCTGTTGCACTACTTTCCCAACTGAAACCTATTTCCCCTCTTTTCTGCGGGTGGAAAAAGCAAATCTGTAGAATAACGGGAAATTTGATATCACTACAGAACAGAAGATTCGGATTGTGTTCTATGAGCCAGACTTTCCCGCTCCCTATTGACAGTTATTTTCTAGCAAACTCTAAGTCGAGATTGACCGATCGCCTCACTAGACAAAATCAAGTATCGAGCGGAGTGAGGGCTGACTAGATCTATATCTGTAGGGTCTCGATATCCCGATAGTTTGCTTGCTGAGATCCCTGGAAAGATGCTGTGGAAATATTGATCACGGCCACACTGTAACCGTGGCGCTGGACTCGATTCCAAGTCCAATAAGTAAATAAATAATGTTTTCTTCGGGAAACCGCAAACTTGCGCAAAATGTCGAGTCGCCGTCCAGATCTTCAGTGAAACGCGCTGGACGACAGGGAAGGATATGGGTAAGCACAACACAATAGCGGCTAAAACACGAATGCTGATGAAGGAAGGAAGAACCAGACTCGACAGGTTTTCATATGAGAAAAGTCTTTGAGCAGTAATCAGGAAGATATCCAGGAAAGAGAGCCTTGGCATACTACTTAATGTGTATACTGGTACTTGTATAGTTACTGAATGAGTTAATCAATGGACGACTCCTCCACTCATCCGGCCCTCCGGTAACTAGTGTGGCCCTGCATCTAAGCTTGTTGAATGCTGATCTTTTTTTTTGTCTGATTCATTGGTCTATGTCTATAGGGAATTTCCCACGAAATTCGTCTTACTACAGCCAATAGCCATCGTTGATGCAATCAGCATTAGTGTAATATTTCGACCGAGAAAAAAAAAAGCTCAGTCCCAAATCCACCACCAGCATCGCCGTCTGCACAGTTCGATTCACAGCCGCATTGTTACCAATTATACCGACATAGCAAAATTTCAGCATCAACCACCGACACCAGTAGAAACTTGCTCATTACCGCCAGTCATGACACATGGTGTTGCAGTTAACATGAACTGAGCCCTTCTCCCAGCTAATATTGCTCCAATTACTGATCAAACTGGAACGGAAGCTTATGTCAGTAGCTAATCCTTCGCTTCGGTATAACCGCGGAACAGGGTTCATAACTACCCGACCCGTGATAGCAAAGCAAAAGCCCAGGTTCCTATAACTTCAACGCCACCAACGCCCGGGTTTCATGTTTCCATATATTTGTCAAGCTCATGGTTATTAGCATTGCATAATCCTAGAGGATGTAGAGGAGGTAGAGGATGCCATACGGACAACCCTACCATCATCACATGTCCAAAAACTGTCATCACAAGTCTGTCGTATCAATCCCTTAGTAGACGTATCTTAATAAATCAATCAATCTGCCATCACAGCCACTTCGCTTCTACACAAACACAGTCTTGCTATTGACACAAAATTCTTCATTTTTTGATTTGATTTTATTCATTTGCAATCTGACTCAAAAAAAACTATCACAAAAGCCAGACAACCTTAACATTATCATATCATCAACCTCCAACTTAAAAAGTATCGAGAAAGCATTCTCGACTTTAAATCGAACGCCATGACTATTTTCCGCCATAACCTAGAATAGCCGACAAATGCGAGAATAGCGAAACACAGTCTAGAGATTCTCAATCATAGCAAGGCCAACGTTCTTCCAGAGACCACAAACCCCACCATTCAAGAGCGCATCTCCGTCAACAGCACTCCACATGCTGAAAATGCGCAAGGCCAGAAATGGCATCATGCTCCCATGCAAATAAACAAGACATACTATATAGAAATCTAAACTTACACACACACAAAGTAACCCAATGTGTTGCTTTTATGAATGAGAATGAACCAATGACACATCTTCTATAGCCTCAGCTTACAAGTCCAGCCGCATCGCTGCCACGGACGGCGATAGTGCGACCAGCGCAGACTCTTTAAGCAAGAACATCCTGCGAGCCGCGGATGTTGTCCATCCGGGCCGCCCAGTTGGCCAGGTTGGCACGAGTGTTGGCAAGAGCACCAAGGAGACCCCACTGCGAGTGAACACCCTCGATTCTGTGAGTAGAGTTCATGTTCTTAACCAGAGTAAGCTGGTAGCAGGTAGCACCACCCTGGCGAGCGGTGATGGTCGACGAAGCCAGGAAGTACTCCCAGATGCGGAACCAGCGCTTGCCATACTTGGCCTCAACCTTGTCACGGTTGCCCATCCAGTTTCTGTACCAGCGCCAGAGAGTCGCGGAGTAGTGGACACCAACAGTATCAATAGCCTTGATCTCGAAACCGGCTGACTCCATGCAGCTGACGTAGAAACCCAGAGGAGTAGAAGCGTCAGCACCGGGGAAGACATACTTGTTCATGAAGATACCCCAGTTGAGGTCCTCGTACTGCCAAGCCTTACGGAGACCAGCCAACTGCATGTACATGATACCATCATCGTCGAGCATGTTGTAGCACTGGCTCAGGAAACCGGTGAAGTGACGGATACCAACGTGCTCAGCCATCTCAACGCAAGTGATTTTGTCGAAGCCACCCTCGGGGACAGGGATATCACGGTAGTCCATGCACAGGATCTTAGACTGCTCCTCGGGAATGCCAGACTTGCGGAGAATCGAGTTACCCCAAGCCGTCTGGTTACGGCCCAGAGTAACACCAGTAGCACGGGCGCCAAAGTTGTGGCTGGCAAAGTTGACGAGAGTACCCCAACCGCAACCGATATCCAGGAGGGACTCGCCCTTTTGGAGCTGAATCTTTTCGCAGATGATAGCCATCTTGTTGTCCTGCATCTCCTCCAGGGTTTCCTCACGGTCAGGATCGGAGATGATACCGGAGGTGTAAACCATGCGCGGGCCAAGGAACCAGCCGTAGAAATCATCACCGCGGTCGTAGTGGTCACGAACCTGCTCTTCATCTGTACGTACAAGAAGCATTGTTTAGTATAATGCGGAGGATAATGGTGAGAATTAGAGATTGTGACTTACCCTGAGAACGAGTGTGCATAATGGCTTCGGGGAGGAGACCAGTGAAGACAAACTTCAGCATGCCCCAGGTGAAGCGGAAAGTGCACCAGTCGTGGCGCCACTCAAGAACCTCGAGGGCATCACCGTTGAAATCAACCTTGCTGTCGAAGTACATCTCAAGGAAAGTCTCCATGGGAATCTTGTTCTTGCCATGGTACTTGAGGCGGTCAGAAGCCTCCTTGAAGGTGAGGTAGAACTCAATGGGGCGGCCAGGAAGGGTGGCCTTCTCGTTGCGGCGGGGGGAGATGGAAGAAATAACGATCCACCACGCCAGAAGAATGGGGATAGAAGTGAAAAGGGCAAAGAAGATAGTAGTCTTCAGACCACCACCGACCTTCCAGGAGAAGTAGTAAGGAACGATGAAGAGCAGAGAGCCCATGCCGATGTTGCTGAAGGTATCAGAACCGGGACCATCCGCGGGAAGGGGAGCATTGTGAATAGTAGGATACTATAGTCAGAAAAAGAGATTAGTTAGTAGCTTGTACACAACTAGATGTTATAACCAATCTCTGATGTGATTTCCAGAGTATGTTGGTGATTAAAGTTATATCATGGCTAAACGTCGTGTAAGATGATACCATGAATGTCTACGAGTCACCCATGGTGGTGTGAAGCACAGTGAGAGAGGCCAGATGGCACCACCGTGTCATGTTGCAGGGCAACCACTTCACCACCCGCATCACACTACCATAAGTCTTCGCTACTTGAAAGTAAAATGAAGAGTATCTTGCTGGTAGAAACTGTTTGTGGTGGATCGCCATATTTGCAATATAGTTATTTTTGAACACAATGGCTATTCGGAATTTGGAGCCTCTGCGTAGGCGAGAACTTGCAAGTGCGGGGGACAACTTACAGTAGTGGTGCGAACGCCGCACTCCTCGGCCTTGACAAACTTGTCGCCGGTGAAAGGAGGCGTGTCAGAAAATGTGAAATCCGCCTTTTGGGACGCCATGATGGGCAATTGTTGCTGTGGATTTGCTTCTTCCAGAAAAAAAAGAAAAGAAAGCAAAGTTTAAAGAGTGGAAGAGGGGGAGTTTTGTGGTTCTCAGGAAAATACCAGGAGGGATCTGGAAATGGATGGTGAGGGGCAGCGGCGCCTGGGCTTGAGGGGGCAGGATGCGGATTATAGAGGCAGCGGGGGGGCATGTAAGGAAAGAACAGCTAGAGCTTGTTGTCAAAAAGGGAAAATACCAACTCCCGCCAAGCCTATCAGTATGTGGACCAAGCAATCACAACCTAGATGAGTAGGCACGATGGCCGTGTATAAGGAAGGGCAGTCGTGGCGTCAGTAGGAGTAGCAGAGGGAAGGTGCATCCAATGTAGCTTTGTCTCTAGTTAAGAAAGGATTACCCAGCAAATCACTACTACGGTAGAGACAGACGCATATCCGGGAATATGCTGAGATTTTTTTTTTTGGACGGAGGCCACGGTTGAGAAGGCCAAGTATCATGTTTAAAAGCTGTGAATATGTACGTTTAGGTCTGTCCTACATACACATTGCATGCAGTTGCAAATTTTCGGACAAGAAATTAGATTTTGCAACTCAGTATATGATTTTGATATATTCACAAGGTCCAGAGAAGAGAGCCAGCAGCTAGTAGCCCGTCTGTTGAAGCGCACAAAAATGGACTGAAATTCGAGACAAGAAGGGCTAAAAAAGCGGAGGCGGGGCCGGCATCCACTGGGAAGGACGGCATAAAGGCAAGTACCCATTTTATGTGGCGGACAAAGATGCGTGTGTCCGGAAAGCCTCGGTGTGAGCTTGCGGGCCACAACTTGTTGAAAATTATCGATATGCACAAAATATTTGTTAGCACATACTAGGCATGTAAATTCTTGCAATATTCATGGAGGCTTAAGTAGCATTGGTCCTACCAGTCGAGGGCATCATTAACTGGGAGCGTTGCACCTTGGAAATTGAAAGCTGCGGCCTCCATATGCAGGTATAGCTCCATTACTCTTAATGGCCCATAACCGACGGGAGCGGAAGGGAAAATCACAGCATAATAGATAGGCTCTCATATTAACTAGACATTTGTGCATCTGTAGAACCAGCTTTACTCTGAAGACCATGACACATATGCCACAATCTGCATTCGCTCAGATATCATATTGAATAGGCCACCTATTGAGATTAAGACTCCCATATACCATATGATCTATCAGTATATGGAAACTTAGGGGACTTACGAATTATATCCCTTGGCAGCCCCCGATATGTGTCCTTGGACGGGCAAACGATGAGCAGACCCTTGCTGCAGGATGTCCTCCGGATTTCCTTGACACGGCCACCCAGTCACGGGCCCCATGATAACTAGCCATGCATCCATGTAGCCCCTCAACCCCTCACTGCCCCTTCACGAATATGTTTCAAGTAGCAGTACACCGAGTATTTCAACCTATGATAGCTTCAAACAGAACAGAGCTACTGTTGGATATCATCATGACACTTTGGCCATAATAGTGATTTTCTGTAATGGTAAGTGGCCGCCTACCTAGTTGCACGAAGTTCTTTCCAGATTTCCGCTGCGATGTTGGTGCTCTGGGCACTTCCGATGTGCAGAAGCAGCCGCATGTATAAGCTCTTTCCCTGTCCAATTTTGCCTTCCTTCAACGTCAATCACATATAAAGACCGCATCATCCTGCCAATTTTACTTGTTCAAGTTACTGATTAGCTGTGGGATTGGTAGCATGACAAAAGGCAAGTACCACAAGATACTTTACTTTGCGGGGCGAGGCTCTCGTTAGACAAAGTATCGCGAGTTAGACTGGCCACTCTTGGCAGCTTGACGACCGCCTCGCTAAGAGCTTAGGATGTTTCGTTTCTATGCATGTTAAAAGCAAGGCATGTAAGTTGCTTAGTAAAAGTGTCGTGTCGATCTATGATCAATCTGGGGCAGCCGTTGCTATGTGGAGCTTATGTTGGTTATGTTGTGACACGGGTTTGCTCAATCTGGACATCAGCCTCTTAAGTACAGATATCTGACACACACCGCCCGTAGGGAGAGAACACGTAGTCGTTTCTATCGAGTGACTTTTCATGATCTTCAAGCTAAGGAGCTTTGGACGCTATGGATGAATATTATGAAGCTTAGTGGACTCTGATCGGTGAGTTGATGCATTTGATTGGCGAGGAGGATTTAAGACTTTACTAGTAGACGAACCTGTCAAACCTCCGCTAGCGAATCTCCCGACGGCTGGTCTTCCAATTAAAGCTACGGATATACTATAGTATTACTCGTTGCACAGTGTATTTGTACGAGTTAGCAATTTGCATACCACATATAAAGCAGTCTATGGTCTGTCGTTCTACTTGCTTCAAATATTTTACTTGGAACCCCATTAAATCCCACAGTACACCCACAATGCATGGCAGTCCACCCACCTTCGTCCTCCTCTAAAACCTCGGACCCGTTTATCCGTCGCTCGTCCGCACACCGCTCCTCTTCAGCACAGCTATGATCCGTTTTATACCCACGTCGCTATCCATCTTTATCTACCGCATTCTACCTGCACCACCGATCCTTCGACCGATTTTAAGAGTAAAAGTGTGCATATTTTGCCGCCAATTCCGGCCAAGTGGAGGCGGGGCCGGCTGCAGAGCGCATTTAAAGAAGTAGACAAGGCAGTTTCTCGCGGATTATGTAAGTGTCAGTCGTACTTCAATGGACTACGGGAAATGTGTCTTTTCCAATGGACAGCTACACCCTCGGATCCGGGCCAAATCGGGCCACCTGTGTGATAAAGAATAATAAATTACGATATAGTCTGGGACAGTGATATAACTACTGGATCTTTCAAACCGATCCATTCACGGTCCGGCTGGTGTGATTTCCTCGGGCACATTAGTTATATCCAATATCCCACATTACATCCTCAGCCAAGAATATCGACTGTCAACCTCTGTATACACCCCACATGAATCCTGTGTGGATGTGTCAGATTAAATCAACTGGTACTGTGGCTTCTTGATCAACGTCAGTTGTGGGGCTGTTAGATCATCAGTCATGATATGATGTCGTGAGATAATCTGTCTAGAGTTACCCCACCATCAGAAGAGTGGGTTTCCATTAACGCAATACAGGGTTAGATGAAGCATGCATTAGGGTTGTATCAGTGGTTGGTGTGATATGTTGGGGTCATAACCCTACGTTGTTAATTGAATCCTACATATTGATTAATATTTATACACAACCCGGCAATAAGAGTTTGGGGGCAACAGTTTCAATATCCTACTCATATCTAGAACAATCAAGTTTCCTACCGAAAGTCTGTACAAATCTCCAAGTATTCAAGGTCAGACCAAGAAAGTAGCATTCTTACTCTGCGTGCCTCTAGAAGTAATAATATTTAGATGAAGTGGTCGGCTACATGGTACATAGTCATGTAGTTAATCGAGAGTGGTTGGCAGGATTCCGAACTAACGGATAGACGCCATTAACGATAGGCGAAGTTTGGTTACGTGTGGGGTGTCCAAAAGTGGCATACGGGACGAGAAAGTTACCAGACTTTGACGTTAAACACTACTGTGGCAGTATCTGTTGCACCAGTCAAATCGGATCTATGGGTGTGGGTGGCCAAAAGCAGTTAGTCGATGGGCTGTGAGCAGCAGCAGGAAATGACATGATGACATTGATTAACCACCCGACATTTGTCATTCTGTTACTGGCATTGTTGGTTATGCATTGCCGTGCCAATATAGAGAAATACCCCATAGTTTCTGTTTATTGGATTTACAGTTTAAGTGGAGATTGTGGTAACTAAAGTGATGCTCTAGACGATCCGAGCCTACAAGATAGAAAGTTGTTGTTGCTAGCTGTTTGTCTATAAGAACCGCACCGAGAAGCACAACTAGGACAACCTTGCTTACTACCAACAAGACCTGCCGAAAGCCATAACAACCCCGGATATAATCTCTTCAATGTAAGACCAAAATAACGCCGAATATTTCTGCATGTTATGTGCCGAGACAGTCTATAATCTTTCCGGTGCATGTCCGTTATCGCCAACCTTTTAACAAGCCAATGTCTGAATACTTGCGGTCCGTATGCACCGGTAATATTACCGTGCCCTCGCCACTGCTCATGTCTTGATTGCTGAAATCTCATACAAATTCATCACAGGAATTGAGGCTATGAAGACAGTGGGCATGGCTTCATAGTTACAACGCTTGTCATTGCAAAACGTCTGGAAGGGCCGATGAAACCTCCATTCTAAACCATGTTCCAGGTTAATATATGCAGGGCTTAAGGTTTTGATAGCGGCCAACATTGACGAATTAAGCACTGAACCTTGACGAGGTAGTCGAATCCGACATAGAGCTGCCTAGAAGAGGGCCATGGCCACTTGCTATTACTGGGTTTATATGGGCTTGAGTGTCTTGAGGTTGGGATGCCGAAGTTGGAATGTAACTTTGCTAGTATTGACTGCGGAGAGAAGTGAGCTTATGAGTTAGAGAGGGCCACAGCGTATAAACAAGATGAATGTCGGATTTGAGTTTAGCGGAATTCATCAAGGTTGCGCTTTGAGAGGGAGTCAGCAAAAGGAGATTTGCAGCTGGCGTATTAGAACCACCCCTTTTATATATGCAAGTAGATGATATATTGGCTGAATAGGTTGCTAGTATATTGTATTGGTGGAGTGATATCGACCTCTGGGTGATATCACTGTTGAAGATAGTTCAATATGTGCGTTATAATTAGTGGCTCACCCTGAGAGACGGTCATGGACCTCGAGGTCTGAAGATTCAATCCAACATACCTACGTATGAAGGATTGCAAGTCATCCTCAGAAGTTGTATCCGGTTATTCTTGTTCATTTCATCGGTATACCGCGGGTCCGCACTTTGATATTAGATCGCGATGTCATATATACTTTTATCCGTGATAAGACAAAAAGTCGCCTTGGGTACCTGCAGCTCGCTTATCCATAAGCCCAGAAACCTTGCATCTTGGTCTGCCATTTTTATGGTTTGCTGGCGATCTTTCTAAGCATAGAATTAATTCACTGATCACAGTACACACAAGACAAGATAATTCACTTCCGACATCTAGGCGAGCAACAGCCCACATATTCAAACGAGATCGTGACAAGCTCCTGACCAACGCATGGTTAATAAGCCTCGAAGACTACTAATCCCGAAAACCCAAACATCAGAGATCCAGGACGGAAACCCATTCATATTCTCTGCCGCTCATCTGATACCCGTCAATAAACTTCGTGATATCCCAGCCATAATAAGCGCCATTGCCCATCAAACCGTACAGACCCTAAATATAGCCAATCACTGCACACAAACCTTCAACCTCTAGCTATCATTTGTCTGAGACTTACCTATAGCACGCCACCGGGCGTTTGTACTGTTCTGTGTTAGCTGCGAGAGAAGATCTTTGACCCTGAATCCCAGCGGTGTCTACGTAATGAAGGCTCCTGGAGAGCTTGAGACCAATGCTGAAACGAGTTCTGCTTGCATGAAAGAGCGGCAGCCCCTGGAAGGCGATGATGTGACCCTAAACGTTTTGATGGCCGAGCTGACTTCTTTGGCTTGTTTGTTAAATGAGAAAAGAAGGGCTTCGGGGATAAGCGTGGAGGATAGATACGTTTATATCAGAAGGTTGAAGCGTGTTATTTTGTGGATACAGGCAAAAATTGAGAAAATAGCGTACGATTTGTAGCCATTACGTGAGATAACTGTGAGAGCAGACACCTACATGTGCACTTGACCCCACCTACTTATATGAAAGTGCCTGATTTAAACCCTAGCGGCATAGCTTGTGTGTATTGTGCCGTCTTGATCAGAGCCTCCTTATACATGTACTCACCCAACACGGACCAGTGAATGGCTTATGATTTATACGGCGCCCTTCTCTGAAATGTAGGAGACAGGCTATTTTTGGCAACGAGATACAACTACTAGACTAAAACATAGAAACCAGAAACACAGCCAGATCTACAGACCTAAAACCACTACCAGAAAATCTCCAAAGCAGACTCCTCGAGCACGAAAATCCCTAATACTCTCTCATAGTCACTCGTTATTGCTAGGTGATATCTCCTGCTCCAAGACCCTGCCTGCCGCTCAGCACCGAAAACCCCCCAGCATGCAAATACCAGCCGGACCCTAGACAACCACCAGCGGCCCGTGCCCCCGGGACTACTGCACACAATATTCAGTTTACAGAACGGCAGGAGGCTACTCACTTTAGGGCAGTCCCTAAGAAACATTTGCGACAGGGTGTAGCAAGAAGGGGGTGGGGAAGGGGGTGCGAGTGTAGGAGGTCGGACAAGCTACAAGCTACAAGCTACATGCCACAGACGTCCGTGGCGGTTGAATGAGGAAAGAAGCAGACGCAGAAGGTGTCTGAGCAAGGAAGTTACCTGCAATGCCAAGGAAGGAGAGGTGCTCTCGACAAACCGGATGTCAAAAAGACATAAAGGCTCTGCCGGTCCGCCATTTTACTGTTCTTCTTCTTCTCTTTCTCTCCGTGTGTCTCTCCGGCTTAGAGTCCCATCATAGTATCACTTTACCTCTTCTTACCCTTTCTTTCGTAGGCATTGATATCCAATTGCCTTGCCCTGGTGGCCTTATTCGTTTCTAATCAGTATAATTTTTCAGTATTTCATTTTTTATTCTTTTGAGACGTTTCTCACTTACACACTTAAACCCTTAACTCAATTCATAAACCCCATTCACATTCACATTCACAATGGCTCCGTCTACTTACATTACGGCCTCGTCCGTCTTCTTCTCCCTCCTGTCAGCCGCTGCCGCTGCTGACCCGACCTCCGCTACTTCCTTCACCGACTCCACTTCCGGTATCTCCTTCCAGCGCTTCTCCTCTCCTCAGGGTGCCACCGCCGGTGTTGCTCTCCCTGAGACCTCCGGTGACTCTTTCATCGGTCAACTCTCCGTTCCTCTCTCCAATGGTGCTGGTTGGGGTGCTCTTGGCCTGACTGGCTCCATCGACCAAGGTGTCTTCGTTGCTGCCTACCCTGATGGCAAGGGCGGTGTCACTGCCTCCCTCCGCAAAGCCGACCAGTCGGCTGTCCAGGGTGACTTTAAGATCTCCACTATCTCGCAGTCTGTCGATGCTTCATCTCTCTTGTACACTTTCCTGTGCAAGGGCTGCTTGAGCCCCGCTACCGGTGTTGAGTCTCTTTCTTCCACTCTCGGTTTTGGTGTCTCTAACGTCGCCGTCGCCGACCCCACCTCTACCTCCACCCCTCTGGGTCTTGCCGTCGCCGGCAATGGTACCTTCACCGTTGATCTTGCTGCCGCCCGCAGCGCTGAGTTCGCTTCCGTTGCTGCTAAGGCTTCTGGCATTTCTGAACTTAAGGAGCGTAACCTCGCTGATTTCCTCTCCGGGTTGACCGGCGGTAACTCCAACAACTCTACCTCCGGTCTCGGTGGATTCCTGTCTAAGATTGGTTCCCTCTTTGGTAACAAGAACAATGGTGGTAACAACGGCACTGCCGGTGCCGGTTCCGGTCTCGATAAAGGCTTGGCTGACCTTTTGGGTGCCCTCAAGACCAAGGGTGACAAGGCCAGAAATGGCACTGCCCGTGCTCCCCGTCGCAACAAGACCCTCTCCAGTGGCCGTAACCGTAACCGCAACCAGACTTCTCGGGCTGCTAACCCCCTTGCTGGTCTCCTCGGCCGTGACGCCATTTCCGAGGAGGAGGCCCAGCAGCTCGTTGGCCGCGCTTTCCTTGAGGCCCGCCGCAACAAGACTGCCGATGCTGCTAAGAAGGCGGCCAAGAAGGCGGCCAAGAAGGCGGCCAAGGCGGCCAAGGCGGCCAAGAAGAACAAGACCAAGGCTGAGAAGGCTGCCAAGAAGGCTGCTAAGGCTGCCAAGAAGAACAAGAACAAGACTGCCGCCGCTGCCAAGAAGGTTGGCCGTTCGATTAACCTTGACCTCAACGAGCGTGATATTGAAGAGGAAGATCTCGCCATTGTGGAGCGTTCCATTCTTGAAGCTCGCAAGGGTGGCCCTAAAAAGAACGGTACCCGCGTTTCTCACAGAAACAGAACTTCCAAGGCCGCTGCTGGCCGCAAGAACCGCACTGGCAAGGCTGCTAAGGCCGCTCGCAAGAACAAGACCGGCAAGGCTGCTAAGGCCGCTCGCAAGAACAAGACTGGAAAGGCCGCTAAGGCCGCTCGCAAGAACAAGACTGGAAAGGCCGCTAAGCCCGCTCGCAAGAACAAGACTGCCACCCCCAAGAAGATTGCTCGCGATATCCTGGATGAGACCAATGTTGAGAAGCGCACTCCCAAGGCTCCTGCTGTCGATGTCAACAGCGCTCACAGCAACAGAAAGGCTCCCCGCTCCCCCAAGGCCCCCACTGTCGATGTCAACAGCGCCCACAGCAACAGAAAGGCTCCCCGTTCTTACAACCGTGTTGAGCAGGTTCGCCGCTTTGTTGAAGAATTCCTTGCTAAGCGGGCCACTCTCACCGAGGAGGAGATCTTCGGCGAGGATGATGAGGGTGATGACTTCTAGATTACGGCGCCCGCGCTGTGATTTTCTTGTTATTTATTCAGGGGTTGTTTGTTAGTTGAAGGATTTGTTTTGTTTTCTTGGTGATAGGGCGTGACTGGATTGTGTCCTGTCGATTATGGGATTGTTTTGTTTTCTGTGTTAAGTTTATAGAATAGTCCGAAAGTATAATGGCGTATAACGCCGAGAAATATTGAATAGAAACGAACGTTCTATTTATGCTATGATGGTATCTAAAAGTCATTTTCTTTTTCCTTAACAGCATCGAAATAATTTATCAATCCGTCTATGTTCAATGTGCAGATGTAGGTAATCAATAAAAGGTGCAAATCCTTGGATTGAAGATCGTTGGTTGGTTAGCAGCTGAAGTCTTCCGTGTGTAACATCCAATTTCTCATCGAAGGAAGCTATGTTGTCCTGTAATCCTTCCTTTTCAATATACTGAGACTTTGTTTTCCTCGAAACTGATTGGCTGGTCTGATGATATCGGACATGTCTCCTATCGTGTGTATAGCGGGGAAGCAAAGGGCCGTGTAGAAGTTATACTTGACACCCATATCAAAAGGCGATTGCCACACAAGACCTATGTAGAGATGGATACCTGTACTTAGGTTTGTAGCCATGCTGAGTATCAAGCAGCCAGATGACAAATGTACTCGAGTTTTGTCTCCGGTATCTATCTTGTTGTCTGCCAATCAAAGTATGGAGGATTTTCTGGGTAAACTCAATTGCTTTGAGAATCGACATGTATGCATTCACCAACCCTTTAATAATATTGTAATTTAAATACAACATAACTTGCAGAATCAGCTCCTTCTCCTGAAAACCGGATGACCACTGTAATTGAGTTCCGTCTCCGTCTCTCAACACCCTGGACAGCTCCCATCAGCGTCTGATATATCTTCGATTGTGGATCTTACTTGGCTTATACCCATGTACGATCAATAATCCTTAGAGAAGACCAGGGTCAAAGTACGTACACCAATTTTACTCAAATAGCCATCTTTTAGCAAATAAGAGGTGGATTGCAAAATTAGAACCTAGGAGTGGGCTACCGTGGGATTCGTAGGCAAGTGATTGTGCCAAGCCAGTCTTTTTTAGAAAGATCCTATGTCTCGGGGTATTTTGTCGAGTGGATATAAAAGCTTCTGAACTCCACAGCTGGCTATGCATGTATAATTTCCATTTCTTTTTCATCTTCATCATAGTATCTTCACATCTCTATCACCTCTATCTTCAACCAACCAATCTTCAAAATGGAATCCATCCTCACTAACGCCGGCATCGACCTGTCGACCAACTACTCCCTCTACTCTGTAAGTGTGCCTCATACCTCTCTCCCTCTCTATATATACATCCACAGTAATCCTAACACCTCATAGGTCCTCGGCGCCTTCTTCGCCATCTTTGTCCCTCACGTCATCGCCTCATCTGCTGCCAAATCCTACGGCAGCTACGACCTTGCCTACCCCCGCGAGACCGTCTCCAATCTCAACAGCGTCGGGGACAAAGTTGACAAGTTCACCAAGACCCGCATCCTCCGCGCTAAGGCCGCAGCTGAAAACGGTTTTGAGACTCTCGGGTTCTATGCTGGTGCCATTGTTTCTGCCAATGCCGCCAAAGTCGACCCCGTGTACTTGAACATTCTCGGCGCTGGGTATGTTTTGTCCAGAGCTTTCTTTGTTTATGCGTATATTGTTCTGGGCGCCGACCGGTCAAAGGCGCCGATTCGCAGTCTGGCTTGGGCTGCGGGCATCGCTATTACCGTGACTCTGTACGTTTTGGCTGCTCGCAACTTCCAAGCAGGAAATTAGTTGGAAAGGAAATACCGAGAATTGGCTTGGGAATAGGAAGAAATAGGTTGACAGTGTAATATCAAACTATCGGTGCCTTTGTGGGGAAATTGAGGACATACAGAAAAGAGTGTGTTAGTACATAAACTGTAATTCCTGGTTAACGCTGTTGCTGATACGGACAAATAACATATGTGATTACTTGCTTACTACCAAATCTATATGATACTAGTATGTTTTGAATGGGAGTGTAGGTATATACCCTCTATTTATCGTGACCCACTATGTATCCATGTCTGATCTTCTAAGAAAAGGCCTTGTCTTCGGAGGTCCCCTACCTTCTCGCCTTCGGTCTTGTCGCCAACCATCTCTTCAAAGTGTCCAACCCGTCCAACCAGTCCAACCACCACTCTATAGCCATTTATTGCAGTAAGTATTGTAAGCTGGCATTCAACGTCTAAGAATACCCGTCATTTGCATAGAATACTGTTTCCAAACATAATACCATGCTAATACCATACTTCCTCGAGTAAGCTTATGGAATTGAAGATCCGAAAAAGTGATGGAGGCTCAGCTCGGAGAAGGATCAATGTTACTGTCCAATAGATGCACCACCAGAAGCCATTCTTAGGAACTCGTAGAAATCGGGAAGGTCGTTTGTGATCCTAGACAGCGGATTGTAACATACTGATTATAGCTTATGTGGGAAAAAGCGCTTACCTCGGAAATTTTGGAGAATAGGCACCTAAAGAGTGTCGGCTGTTCTATATCGAGGCTTGGAAACAAAAGTTGTGGCCTAATTGGTCCGGAGCTACGAGACTCGGACCTGGACATCCGGGACTTAGGCTTATGGCGTTCATGTTGCGCAACATAAAGCAATTAGGCTATGTTGTAGAGAAAGGTAATGCATGTCTAGCCAACTCTACTACTACGCAATGCCAATTACAAAATACACATGTTTGAATAAGAGTACACGGTGACACGGCCTGCAGTAGATATTTATATTTGCTTATATATAAAGAAAGGTCGTGTGCATCATAATATTGAAAAAAAAAAAAATAGTAGAATATCCTCCCTAAGAGATCAAAACAAATAAATGGGGAATCGAGAAAGCAATAAAATGCTTGAACAGAGTAAAAGGAAAACAGATGAAACAAATCGATGTCCCCACCGGGTATCACTCCACCACAGCCGATACTACAACTAGGATCATGCGGCACTTTAAATATTGACTTAAGCCTGATTCTTACTAGCATCGCCAACTGCCACAGTTGAATTCTCAGTAACTGGAGCACGGTACGGAACTACAGTCTCCACAGTATCCACTGTGGACGGCGGCGAGGACCCACACTGAACCTCGCCCGAAACAGGCATCGGGGCCGACCCCGACGACTCGCCCTCCAATTCAGTTGGCTGGCCGTTTTCAGTTACGTACTCGGCTTCATCTTCCTCGCCCTCATGCTCGTGGATTGAGGACTGGCATGAGTGCGCACCGCGAGCGTACGAGCTAGTGGGCCACTGTTTGTCCTTGGAAATAAAACTACCACTGCTAGATACGATACCAGTTTCCTGTCCATCAACCGATGATCCACCCAGAAGACCATTGTTTTCTTCATCAGTGCCGTCAACAGCCAGGGCTCTATCCTCAAGCATATCGTCATCAATGCGAGCCACAAAGACAGAAGCAATGAGAACAAAGATGCCCCCCAAAGCAAACACATATGATGTACTATGATCTCCAGGTGTCCCACGGGGCTTTTGCCAGTAATAGAAAAGGATACTGGACCCAATATTGGAAATAATCTGCGGAGCGGCTATAGACATATTGTGAATCCCGAGAATAACACCGGCATCATCATGCTCGGCAGCCTCATCAAAGCCAAGTTCCGGGTTACGAGCAGGGTCAAAGTTACCAAGACCAGTGGGCGGGCGAAAGGGGAACCACTGCTGAGCAATCTCCTGCTCCCTGGCTTGCCGGGCATGAAGCAAAGCATCACGGCGGCTAATCTCAGCGGAGATAATGGCATACGGGGCCCATAAAGTCAGAGCCCAAGTGACACCAATAGATCCGATGAGGATAGTAGCGATCTGAACTGATGTCACAAACACAGTGGCAAACAAAGTAGAGGCAAAGAACAGGAGAGAAAAAAACCACGCGCGCTTTAGGGTCAGACCGGGAATGTGAAGACTGTCCAAGAATGAGGTGGTTTTGCTAGTCGCAGGAGAGCCGACTGGCACTCTATCATACGTAGGGGCGATGAAGAAAGGAAGCAAAATGTTGGTAGCCAGGGTCACGATAGCATTGATGAACAACGCCAGGGTGCCGACACGGGTACCCTCCTCATAAAGCCGCTCCAGCTCCTGCTCACCCATGTCGGGGTTTTCCTGTAGGAAAGGCTGGACATAAAGATCTCCAATGTAGGACGAAGTATAAAAAAGGAAGGGGAACCAGCCAACCCATGAGAATAGCTGCACAAAGCATACTCGCTTGATTTGAACAGGCAAACGACGGATAGCGCGGGATAGCTGACCGAAGAATCCAATCAGCGATGGCTGAGGCTTAGCAGGCCGGCTAGAAATGGCAGGGTTCTTCTCGGGGATAGTGGCGGTGCTAAGTAAGATGGTGGCGACAAGAGAAAGGCTGGCAATAGCACATAGGATTTGGAACTGAGTAGTACCCAGCCATGGGGCATAACTATGCAGCTCAACGTACCCAGCGAGGAAGCCAATGATGTTGCCCAGACCGGTCATTCTGCTGGCCATGGAGTTGGCAGCCTCTTGCTGGTGAGCCGGAGCGCAGTCAACAATAAAGGCTCGAATTGAGGCCTGGACGGTATTGATAGCAATATCCAAGAGGTAAACAGTAATGACAGCGACCGCAATAACGACATTTTCAACCATACCAGTGCTGGTATCAATATGTAGGGCTTTGAGGACAACGGTGACAATCTCCTTGGTATAAGCCAGGGACAAAAGCGATCCAACAGCCATCAAAGTACCGAATAGCATAAATGGCTTGCGTTTTCCCCAAGAGATACGGCAGTTATCACTCAACATTCCAATATAAGGTTGAACAAGAGTACCGGTCAAAGGACCAGCAATCCACACCAGCGCCATCATAGACTTGCTTAAGCCCAGAGACAATAAGTAGGGAGAACCATTGCTGAATTCAACAGACCAGGCAATCTGAAGACCACCAATGCAAAGGGTCAGCAGAATCAGATACCAGACACTCTTAGATTCGATAACATCGGTACCCCAAGTTGACGGCATCCGGCCGATTGCTGGCCCCGCAGCAAGCTCGGGTGGGATCGAGAAGTTTGGTGAGTTGGTTCCATGATTAGATCGGGAACCGTTCGCCAGCAAAAGAGGAGTTTCCTCATCAAGAGGATCGGCATCTAAGTCAGTGAACTGACGCCTCACTGGTGTGATGGGGGCGTGGACGTCAGCGGAAGACTGAGATTCAGCCATGGCGGACAAATGACTGTAATGGGTATATCGGTGAAGACCAAGTATGGACTGAAATAAAGCCCAGAAATGTATATGTTGAGGAAGATGTAACTGAAAGGAGCGGGAAGGATGATAGCTCAGTTAAGAGCTATATTGCCTTTAAACTGCTTGAACCTGTCGACACAGGAAAAACAAAGAGAAAGAAGAATGACGTGAAACAAGATCACGGCGGGGTGTTGGCAATGTATACTCACAGGCGATCGCAGTGTATATCGATATCATGCGAAGGGGGGAACAGACGTTTTTGACCGTACATGCAGAGATGCAGGAAGCTTGCACTTACATACAGTAGAGCCAGCAGGAGGCCTTGTAAATATCGAGCTTGATCCTTGCACGAATATCAGATGGGGAGGTGGCGAAGGAAGCTTGAGGCCCTGGCCGGACTTGGCTTGAGGTTACAGCAACTGCAGATATGATGCAGTAATTGAGTTGCTAAATAGCAGTGAATGGCAGTGAATGGCAGTGACAAGCGGATTGGCAAATGCAGCGCGTGCAGAGGGCAGCTGGAACGTATGGATAGGAGCGGCCGAGTACTAGAAACAACGATGATGATGGCGTCTAGCGCGCAGAGTGGGATCGTGACAGTTGTGAGATGGATGATGGATGGACTGGCGAGTCAAAGCAAGGAAGCGACGGCGTTATCTTGTGGCCCAAAGGCATCACGCGGTGGTCGATTGGGCGTCAATGAAGGACGATGAAGGTTCTTGGACCAACACAAAATGAACGCTCTGCAGCCCAAATCGAGAATAAGGCACGGGGCTAGATGATGTGATGAGTGGAGGCGATGGGTTTGGTGTTGCCAACGCATGCGCGGGATGATGGGACTGAGTAATGGAGAAGTGAAAATTGAATTTGGAGTCTAAAGTTGGCCAGCAATGAGGTGCAGCCAGCGATAACAGCACCTACCAGCAGGGTTTTTAGCAAGCACGACTAATTAATAGTGCATAAGAGTAAGACAATTCATTCGGCAAGTTCACATGCCATGCTTGACCCAGGTTTCGGGTATATGTGCATGCTGACCACCTTTAATTTAGTTTTATATCAGTTTCGATTAAACTGGTGGGTTGAGGATTTGTTTCTCAGTATATAACCCATTTCATTTATCTTTTCCCTCGTCTTGCACATTTATCTCGTGAATGGTTGCATATTGACAAATTTCACATGTACAACACTCTTATAGCCTTATCCCTGTTTCCAGTTTTGTCATGAACCAATCCGGATGAAGGAGCTCATCCTTCCGATTTAGTATACTGCCAATGTATTAGGGTTTACATATACTCTTTTTACCATTCATGGAAATACAAAATTTCACGATATCAATTTGACTTAGCCATGGACTTAAACGACCCAAACTTCGTCCCAAGTCTCGACCTCGCCATCCACATGACTCCATGTTGCCCCCCCAGAACCATACAAAACACCCAAACAGATCCTCCACTCCCAATCCAACGGCCCACCTCTTCATCCCATCCACCGCTGATAGATCACCTCTCATTGCAGATAAACCCCGGCCGCCACTCCCACCTAACAAGCTTACCGACAGTTCCAGCTGCAGGCTCCGTCTCAATCCATGTCTATCACTGCAGAACCATCGGGTCACATCACCACCGCCATGTCGAAATGCATTTACAGATAAGACAAGGTTGGCCAGTAGACAGAGAAGATACAATAGCAAAGAATGCCATGGCTGGGAAAGCATACCCAAAGCAGGGCAGCATATGCGAATTCCAATGCACGAAGTGAGGAGCTAATCCAAATGGATATCATTTGCGATGTATAGAAATCTACAATCACCATTCATAAAACCTCTGCAGTATATCGCCCGATAGTACACTTTCATGCCTCAAGACCTTTACCCTTGACAAATTTGACTACTCATATTACGCGATAATTGACGACAACAACCGCCAGTCAAGCCTCTGAGGATTTGCAGGAATTGACTATTGACCAACCGAGGCCACTCCGACTCTATCTCATCTGCATGATGATGTGATGACCACCAACACTTTTCAGCATCTGGCTCTGAGTGGCGGAGGGCTATATGCAGGCTCTTTCGCTACAGTGTATTGGAAGATATCCTGACATGCTATGTATCTGCATACATTGACGACAATAACCGCCTTGATTTGCGGTTCGTTTCGCGGGGCCTTTTTGTTTTGATTTACTGAGGGATTCCTGAGGGATATTGGGGATATCGTGATATGGATCTTGGCACATAACTGATATATGCCCATTGACCCCGAAGAATCAACAAGCTCTCACTGTCTTTTTTTATTATTTTTCTTCATTAATACCCAATCCTCCCCTACACTCTTCCTTACCCGTCCGCCTCACATATGCTAGACCGCCTCACCCTCACCACCATTGCCATTGTTCTCTGTGCCATGACATTTCCTTCGCCAACTGGCGAAAAACCACCCACCATGGTGCCGTGGCACTCCGTTATCCATCGCCTTACAATCCTTCCTTCATGGCAACTTCTTTTCCCCATTAACCCCTGGGCCGTCTCACCGGGTGAAACGGACGGACATGCTTACGGCGTGGCAGTGGGGCGGATGGTGGTAGTTGGGTGGGAAATGTGCAAAGTGGAAACATGTATGTAGGTACCAATGCATAGAGCGGTGATTGGTGATTAGTACAGGATTTATTGGTGCCTAAGAACAACACATGCATATGTAGGTGGGTATCTGTATATTTTAGGCGCTTTTGTTCAAGATTCACTGGCAATTCTTCACGAACTTGCATAATATGTGAGTCACCGTGAACTTTAAGAAATGAGGCTTACGAGTCTCTCGATATGACAATGTTGGTATCAAATGAACATTACAAACCATGTACAACGGAAAACAACCTAATGCAAACTCCCTCTTATACAACCGCCCTCTAATATTCCCGAACCCACCTAACAAGACATCTCTGAAATCCTTTGGGAAAGGAGGCACGTGACTACCTTCGTCAAACAGCTGATCCTCCATTCCCATGGCTACTACCACCTCTGTTCCCTGAATCCAACAGCAAATGCGGCTTAATGAAATCCTCATCTAGCTGTCTAAACAAGCCCGCCGGATCCTCCGTCGTCAATAATTGTCTGAATGACGGAATGCTATGCGTATGCTCGTCGTGCATTGCGTCACTCATGCCAGTTACCGGCCCCGAAATCGTATTTGATCGTAACACCGGGTTGCTTCGCTGTTGAGTTGGCTTACGCCGGGCTGGCGGTGGTAGATCAGATATGTCTATATCACTACCAACCTCAGAGTCTTCTATACTGTTTTGACGAAGAAGATCATGTCTTTCTTCATTGCGTCCACGATTGAGGGATGTCGAGGAACCGAAACGGCTACCGGGACCGGCGCTCGAACTAGCTCCGCGGCCTACTGTATCTAACGAGATATTACGTCTCGAGTCCAGGCCAGGGGCAGTATCAGAGCGCTTGTAGTAGCTGCCATTGTATGTTTCGATGTCAAACTCATCATCACTGTCGACTTCATCGACTACACCGGTTTGAATCCCCAATATCTCCAGCATACGTGCTGTCGTTCCACCAAAGATAATGACTGTCAGCACGACAACTACGAGAACCGTGGCACGCAGCGCCGGCGCATTGTCGCCGCCCATTAGTGCTGCGAGAGCAACGCCAACTGCTCCACGCAGACCGGCCCAAAACAACATAGCCTGATAGCTGTAAGATAATTCCTCTGCAGGTTGGCCACGTTTGGCCGCTCTGTAGCGGATTACATGGTTTATCAGACTAGAGAGCGGGAAAACAGCTACATAGCGGGCAGCACATACTGCCATCACAGTAACGATGATCAAAGGAGGCTGGAAAACCAAGGTGTTGTCAGTAAACAGAGAGAGTCCGAGGTAGATGAAAATGAAGTTTTCAGATAGCTGAGCAAGGACTTGGAACAAGTATTTAGTGGTCAGTTGCGTGCGACGGGACATGTTGAAGTAGGCGTAATGTTTGAGGGTAATCCCACAGAACAGAAGCGAAACGATTCCTGTATCATCAATGTCAGTAACTAGATATGTCGAGTTATACGATGACTTGAATCCCGAAACATACCAGACATGTGTACACCATTTGAGAAAAAGTAGGTCGCATAAGCGATTAGCACTACAAGCGAACTCTCGATCTTTTGGTACCGGCGGATGTACGTAAACTTTAGTAGTAGCGCAGTACCAACGCCAGCAAGAACACCAATCAGCAAACTACCGAAGAAGGCAAATAGGAAAACTCCAATGCCTTCAAAGAAACTTACCAATCCAAGGCCACCAGCTTCTCCCTTCTTGTACTTTTGTGCTGTTTCAAAGATGACAATCGCAATAGCATCATTGAGAATTGACTCGCCAAAGACATACGTGTACAACTGAGGATCGACCTTATACGAGTTGAAGATAGCCAAAATGGTGACGGGATCAGTCGCAGATAACGTCGCGCCAACTGATATAGCATCAACGAAACTCATCTTCAGCGGCCCAGGAAGCATGGCAAAAAGCCAAAGGATCACACCAATAACCACAGCCGACAAGAAGGTGCCAGCAAAAGCAAACGTGAGGATCACCCCAATATTCCTAAAGAAGTTTGCTTGATGAAGTTCATATCCGGATGATAGGATGATTGGTGGTAGTAATAAGTTGAAGAAGATTTGAGGGCTGAACTTGATGATGTTTCGAATGGAATCGCCAGGAGTAATCAACAAGACGAGGCCAACAACCATGCCAGCAAAAATAGAGATAACAGTTTCATGGATAGCCTCAATCTTCTTTTCTTGCAAAACATAGCTGGTTAGGAAAGCTGCAATCAGTAGGAGGATGGATATGAAAATAGCCCATGATGAAATGACTTCGCTCTGAGAGGAGTTACCATCTACCCTTTCAATATTAGTTCAATCATGTACATTGATATAGACAATGGCGACAACAACAGCGTCTATGGTGACGTTGAGGTCATCGTGAATCGACAAAGTGGGGTTCAAGCTCATTATGGCGGGGTAGAGAAAAAAAGTAGTGCGTACCTCCAGGATCGGATTCGTCATCAATTGCTCGAGCTACATAACAAAGTTAGCCAATCTATTACATTATAATGCAACCTCTTCTTGTAAGCCCAGCGCGGTCGTCGCAAAGTGCCTTCCTGCTAACCGCAGCCGGGCCAAGCCGCCAACATCTGTAGCAGTGGCTCATGTAATGGCCGCAAGCCCGCACTCACTTCCCAGCGACTCTGTCAAAATCTACTATCTGCGCGTGACTGTGAAATTTATAGCAATCAAGATTTGCAGGATAATAGGACGACGGGACGTAGCCAAATGCCGCAATGGTTAAGAATGGACCCTGAGTTCATTTGCGAACAAGACTTACAAAGCAGATACAGAGCGCCAGCGCCCAGATTATGCGCCATAGTGACTGACTACACAAATACTGGTGGGCTCTTCACAATACAACGCGTAAATGAAAAGGGTATCAGAGGGCAATTCGTTGAAGTAAAAATCGAAGAAATCCGGCAGGGAACCGTCGCCAAAAATGAGTGTTGTTATCGTGGGTTGGTGTTGCGTAAGCTCGAAGCTTCAGTTGCTGTATCGAGAGCTCGCTTGGTTGGGCGTGGGGCGGATTTAATGGGCCATCAACTTGGTATCTTGATCTGGTTGAGAAATTTGATACCAGGCGATGAGACTTCTGGACAAGTCAAGGGAATTAAGGTAAGGTGGAGATGTATGTTTGAAGGCACGTGAGAGCTATAAAAGTAGAAAAAGACAGATTGATATCAGGAATTGCAGCTGACAACTCAGATTACTTGGAATCGCTTGAGGTTAAGTGAAGATGGCTGCTGACTGAGGCGGCATTAATAGATCGGATGGAGAAATCAAACTGCTAAGGTACCTAAACTGTGGTCATAAAATCCGCTGTTGATGAGGAATTGGAATTTATCAGGCCAAGAACAAATTGATGCGCAAGCAGGCTCTTTTGACCCGTCGCTGCAAATTTCAAGTGGTTGTTGTGTAGCCTGCGCACTTGCTCACCAACCCATCAAAGAAGGAAGGAGCGCTGTACGTCCCAGCCTTTTTTGGATGGCCTCTAACTGTGAAATAAAGGGAGGAGCGGATGGGCGAATCACAAGCTAGATGGCCGCAAAGGATTATGCCACACAAGGTTCTGAATAAAGTGGCTTCTAGGAATGAATAGAGTTTGAACTCATGATCCTATTAGGACTTGGTGATAATGATACTATGAGGGCAGTAGAAGACCCGTGGTTAACCGTGACAACGGGCATGACTAGTTCCGGGTGGCGGGGGTGTTTTGCTTGGCGAAAAGGACCAGAGATATACATAGTAATCAGGCAGTTAGTTGGGACTGTACAGATTAATTGCTGTATTAAACAACCGTAATTTATATAAGACGATTAGTTTATTTAAAAGATAAATAAACAGGAGAGCTTTTCAGCACTTGTTACCTATGTGATGAAAACGCAGCATGTTATCATTCTTCAACAATGATATCACTAAACCACAAGGTAATTGAATGACTAGCCCCACATTTCTCTAATCAACTTTACGATCTGCCCATGACATAAAGTGGACATGGATGCAGGCCAGCAACAAAAAAGAACTAGGGTTATATTTTCGTATCACCGTAAATTAGGGTATGAGGAGAGTCACCATGGCTTGCACAACTTAAGCCAAGCTCAAGATTAGATAAACATAATTGGCAGGAACAGCCATAAGCCAGAATTATCTCCAACGCCATCCAGCATTCTGTATACAGGTTTTTACTACAGTATTCTTTCTATACACACCATGATCAGCTACCATATTGCTTTCAGTACACGATTGTTACAGTTTCTTTTCAATGATCTTTACTGATATTAAACAAACTATTGATACAAGTGCCGCCGCCCTGCAACCATGACATCTGGGAGCTAGCAAACCCACCGACATCTGGATGAGTATTCCAATAAATCGACAAGCGATACTCAACAGTCGCACCGGTTAAGTCTCATGCAGTAATCCGCAAACGACAACACATAACTAATGAGAGAAGAAATAGACCTTTTTTCGGCCGCAGGTATGTGCCTCCAGGAAACAGAATATGAAATCTAAGCACACCATCGACGGTTCCTCGAGTCTACGAAGAACAAACCGATGATTTCAATGATGATGATGATGAAAGAGCGCGCATAGACGCATGATGAAAAAAAAAAAAAGGTAAGAAAAGATGCGAAGCCCAATCATTAAGGCATTGAAGAAAAGAAAAACCGAAAACAAAACCTAAAACCTCAACCAACGCAAAGAGAAGAAAATGCCCAAAGCACAGGAAACACCATAACACCAAACACACCCTGCTACAAAATACCTGGCCCAAACAGAGAACCAGCCCAACTAACATTCAAACAAATATCGACCCGTTATATTGCAACGCAGATCCTTACTTGGCCGACGGTGTCCCCGGCCCACTTGCTGCACTCGCAACGCTTGCCGCCCGCTGCACCACACCGACTTGACCTAACACTGGCGTTTGAGGTTGCGGTGTCGCATTTTGACTTGCAGGTTGACTAGTCTGGCCCGCCGGAGTAGGTTGAGGCGTTCCAGAAACTTGAGAAGGTGTCTGGCTACTCGCCCGCTGTTGAGCCAGAGCCTGTTGCAAATGCCTTTGCTGCTGGGCGTGGGCTAGAGCTTGAGCCTGAACAGCATGAGCTTGAACAGCAGCATGGGCCTGAGCTTGGGCAAAGGCAGCTTGTTGGGCCTTCGCTGCAGCTTGCTGTTGTTGAGCTGCAGATTGTCCCTGGGCAGCAGCGGCAGCAGCAGCAGCTTGTTGAGCCTTGGCTTGTGCCTGCTGGGCCTGTTGTGCTTGTTGGGCCTGGGCAATCTGTTGCTGAAGCTTAGTTTGCTGAACTAGCTGGGCCTGAGCTAACTGGGCTTGAGCCTGTTTCTGAAGGGTCTGAACCTGTGCTTGCTGTGCCTGGGCCAACTGGGCTGCCTGGGCGTGATTGGCAATTCCTTGGTTCTGCTGAGCGGCAAGAATTTGTTGCGTCATCTTTTGGTGAGCTGCTTGCTGTTGCTGGCGAAGAAGAGCAGCATATTGCTGGGGACTAGATGTTGAGACCATACCATTGGCCATTCCATTCTGAAGAGCGGCTGACGCAGCATTTATGTTCGTAGGAGTGCTACGCATATACATCAATTTGGTAAGTTCCGTTGTGGCGACTTGGCGAAGTTGATCGGGAGTCAGGTTTGGATGCTTGGCACGCAACGAGTTCTCCAGGGCAGTATATGTTGGCATCATAGATGGAGGAATAGCAGCTGGTCCGCGTTGTTGGGCATAACTAGCAAGAGCAGCAGCCCCATGGAGTGTACGGTTTGGAGCAGCCAAGTTCGTTCCATTACCAGTTTGCATAGCATTCATGATCATGGCTTGATGGTTAAGCGGGGTACCGGCACGGATAGTAGGCGAAGCAGAGACCATTGTGGCACCCTGAGCAAGTTGAGGACTAGAGTGAGGGCTCTGGGCCTGAGACGGAGTTGCTGGCTGACCAGTAGGCTGCTGTTGTTGCTGAAGTGCTCGTTGTTGTTCGGCAACTCTCTGGGCTTGTTGGAGCAGTTCTGGTTGGCTTGTTGGTGTGCCGGCACGTTGCTGGGCTGCAACAATGGCTGCCGCATTGATTCCATTCATGTTAGCAGTAGTGGCTCCATTAAGAGCCATAAACTGTGCAGGAATGTTGTTCATGGCAGCTGGACCAGGAGCCAGAGGCATTCTCCGGCCTTGAGCAGCCAGAAGAGCAGGGTTTGGTATCCGATTTCCATTCGCAGCAGCAAGTTGAGCAGCCATGGCAGCACTAATTTGCGGGTGATGGGCTTGCTGCACGCCTTGGTTCTGCTGTGCAGCAACAAAGATCTGGCTAGAACGAGCAAGAGCATGACGACGTTCAGCCTGAGCAGCAGCAGCAGCCTTCAAGGCTTGGCGTTTTGTTTCAACTTGTAGCTCTCTCTCATAACGAATCTTACTGTAATCACAAGGAGTCTTTGTCGGACGATTCTGAGCCAGGTTGTCAGCCGGCTTTCTGTTAGCAGCGGCTTGGGCGGCTTGGGCAGCTTTCTGGGCAGCATTCTCGCGCTTCTTGGCAAGCTTGCGCATGCCCTCAATGACGTTGAGATAACGTTGGCTACGCCGCCTCTCAACCTTAACAGGAATTGATGACCTCCGCTTTGAGGGCGTGGTTGCCCCGTTCGGGTTATTCGCGGCCTGCTGCTGAGCAATTTGGTACGCAGCCTGGATATTGTTTTGGGCAGTATCAATCCGAGCATGCCAGGCCTTAAAGTACTGGGTCTTTTGCATCTCCACTGGAAGGCCTTCAAGTTGTGACCATCGTTCGAAGCATTCCCAGGGAGTCCGCCTTTCACCGGCACTGGTGGCCTTGTCGCGCGACAAGAGACTAGAAATGAGGGACCAGTTGTAAGGGTAGCGCCGGACAAGCAATTGGATCTCCTCATCTTCGTTCTGGGTCCATTGAGACGAGATCCGATTTTCGTAGAAGGTTTGCGAAGGCATAGGGAACTCCGTCGGAGGTCTAAACTGATGACTAGCAAGTAATCTATCACGAGTTTGTTGAAAGTCGGGGTTGAATAAAGCGACACGATTCGATGCTGGAGGCAAAGGAGGTGGCTTAACTGAAATTTCTGAAGGCTCTTCGTCATCATCCTCGCCTTGGTATCTGAACCTAGTGAGCTTGGGTGGCGGAGAGGGGGCCTTTAACACTACATTGCCCTCCGCAAATCTGCTCAGTGGTAAAGCAGGCCGCTTCCAGTGAGCATCGGGATCATGAGACGGGCCGTAAGTATCATTTGTAGGCACACACAGAGGAGCGCCATACATAGGCAGCTCTTCCAGAATGCACTCAGCTGCTGCCGTGTCAGGCATTTCAAAGATGACCTCATCGTGACCAAGATCAAAGAGTGCAGAAGGTGGCATGAACTCAAGATGCCCAAACGGATCGATATCTGAATCTGAAGACTTGATCATGATTGAGTCCTCCGCCTTGACATCGACATCCATATGTTTGGTGGTGGGAGTTGCAACCTTTGGCGGTATTATAGCCCGAACTTGCATGCTGCGACGAACATCAGGAGAGGCAGCTACCCAATCTGCACAGTCTAGGGCCAGCGTCCGCGCCAAGGACCGCTTCCACTTGCGCTCTTGTCTAAAATCTGTACGCATCCAGCTCATTTCTTTCAGAAGGAGATCCCAATGACTGGTTTGACGTACTGGCTCCGGGGCACGCTTTAGCTGGCGCAAAGCCCACTTGTCTCCTTGTTGTAGATGATAAACACGACGCAAGATTCGGCAAGCCTGGGTATCCTGCATCGCTATGTTAACATCCCCGGTAGTGATGGTCTTGTGCGCCTGATGAAGAACTTCTTCCAGTGGCCGCATCCACTTGCTAGACTGGATGAAGGTTTGGAAAAAGAGGGGTGTGAAATAGTTATCACTGGGTGCATAGCCTTTTTCAGCAGAGACGTCAAATGTCTCTTCCGCCTGCTGTAGCTTCTTCCCGAAAATTACAGAACCTCCAATGCTCCTGGGCTGTTTTGACTGCTTCCTGGAACGCTTGTGGACGCGGTTCATGGGTTTCTTTGCTCTTTTGGTCATGATCTCGGACATAGTCTTCTGCTTGTAGCATATGGGTGGCGGAGGGCGGAAAGCTGGAATTGGAGCGGGCACAATAGTTGAGGTCGAGCAAACAGGTCGTGGCGGCAAGATTGGAGTTCGAGAGATTCCATTCGGTGACGCTTGTTTTCCATTAAGCTGTGATGAGTTGGCTGACGCTGGTTTCTGGTTCCCGGGTGTGTTTCGCGGCGAAGCGGCTGAAGGAGGCGTGGGTTGTGACGACGCAGGAGGACGGACAGGCACCTGGGTGACAGGTTTGGTGAGGTTTGCAGATGGGGGAATCTGTGGCGGAGGAACCTTAGTTTCGACGTATGTAGTCGGCTTGGATGGAGCTTTGCGAGCAACAGCTTCAGCTTCTTGGAGGAGTTGCACCCGGATAGCTTCAGATGCGGAGTCGGGTTCGGGCTCAGAAAGTTTTATCTTCTTTGCTGTGGGCTCGCCAGAATCATCAGGATAGCTGTTCGCGTCTCCGGGACTGGTGTTTGCGGATCCATCGTGAACTATTGGCGTAGTAGCGGTAACTGTCGTGCTTTCAGGTGAGGACGCATACTCGTGTGAGGAGCTCCCAGTTTGGGCTTTTGAAGGCGCATTGTTTCCATTGAGAGTTTGGTCTAGCTTTGTTCCATTTTGATGGGCTGCAGTAGATTCCGGGCTGGTGGCAGACTTAGGCGCCGCTAGCGAAGAAGTGGGAGCAGGCTGAGGTTGGAGAGGTTTAGGTTGAGGATTGGTGGGGTTCTGTGTGAGATCCAGTGCAGTTTTGATGGCGGGTGTAGGGGCATTTGAAGCCTGCGCATTTGACAGTGGTCGTTGAACAGATTGCGAGGTAGGTAATAATGGACCGGTGGGTGGTTTTGCGACTGCGACACCGTTTAATGAAGCAGGTTGTTTGGTGACATTTGGTTGTATTGGTTTCGTAGTTCCATTGGAGGGTATCGTGTTTGTTTTCGGGGAACCATGAAAGGTAAATACTTCATTGCGAAGAAGTGAAGGTTTGATGATATCGAAGACCAGGCTTGGTGGTGGCTGCAGAGCAAAGATATTTGTCGACTTATTGAGACTGCATATAATGACATAAGTTAAATTCGGCTCCGGTGATTAATAATTTTCTTGCACCGGTATGATTCGAAACGGCGAATAAACTTACGTCAAAAGATCGTCGGCTTGAATTGGCCGCGAGCCGTTGTGTGGAAGCGCGTTGCTTTTAGATTTTTCATTGCTGGTATTGAATTCGCGGCCATTCGCGACAGCCCACACCTCGCTGAACTTCCGTTTCAATGTCGGAATTGAACTGTACATCATCAGCATCATGTTACCTATATCAAAATTATCGCCAAAATTGGCGCTATTTGGTGTATATAGTCTTACCTGTTTTCAATCGTCTCTGATCGTACCAGCCTCGATCCATCGGCAGGCCCGACCACGCTCATAGCATAGAAGACCGCGACATCCGTTTCGCAATAAAACGGATGCACAGTTCAATTCTACGCCGAAAAATGAATCGTGAACTTGCTTGAGAAATGATGAAAAGCAATGCCGTGTGGTGTTGTTGATGAAAGCACGCAGAATTCAATTGAAAAAAAAATCGCGGGCAGCCCAGTATTGTCGTCTAAGTGGGCGAAATTCCAGTTGGTGATGGTGTTGAATTTGGCGTGTAAGCCAGGCTTCCGGATTTGTTAGTGACAAGGCGCTGGGTAGCCGTTCACTGGTTGTGTTTTAACGGGTAGGATATCGAGGGGAAATAAAATATAAAAAAAAGCAGAAGAGTCAGGAAGAGCACCCCATGGCAAAGGGGGACGGGCAGCCATGCAGCCAGATAAGAAGCCACCCCATCCTAGCACTACCTTCTCCACCCATAAAAGCAGATTTTTTTTCCTTGGTTGGAGCGCCAGCTTCAAGCCTAGAGCCCAGAAGCCCAGAAGCCCAGAAACCCAGAAGCCCAAACCACTACGAAATCACATTGAGTACCCAAGCGTCATGAAATAATGTAGCGTAGCGCGTCGCTAACTAGCAACAATGTACGACTTACAGGCATGTCCCATATTGGGCTTTATGGGAATGCTACTGGGGTCAGAGTCAAAAAGATTACATAGGATTTCAAGACAGAATTGGCTATACCCAATACAGGCGCAAACGGCCATTCACCTCCCGTAAAACGGCACAGAAAACGGGAATGTAAACGTGTGGCAACGTGATGTGGCGTCATCAACTGTAATCAAAAAGGGCATGGGGCTCATGGGTGAAGAGACACGGCAAAGAACTAAGTACCCACTTTAGTTTTTATGCCAGCCTTTCAAAGATGCGCTCAGCCTTGACAAACATTATTGCGATTTTCGCATGATTGATTCAACTTGGTCATCTTTCCATACCAACCTATTCTACTCTATATACTTTTCACAATGTCCGATTCCAGCGTTGCGGCAAAGACGCCACGTATTGCGATCAAGTTTGGCACATCTACATCATCTAAATCTACTTCTAAGACACAAAAACTCGGTGCCAAACCCCCATCACTACTAGGAAAGCGGACCCGAAACAATGGCCTTGGCGACTCCGATTCCGAAGACGACGACGAGGCCGGCCATGGCCAGCACGAAGAAATCACTGGCTTTGATGGCGACACGATAGTCACAAAACGCGACGAACAACTCGACAAAGCGAAGAAGGCTCCTCTTGTCATCAAGCCACCACCCACTCGTAACTGGAGTGAAGAAATAAAGTCCAAGATGGCGCAGCGGAAACAAGCCCTCGAGCAAACAGACGGTGAACAGCCGAAAATAAAGTGGGGGCTCAGTTTTGTTGAAAAGAAACAGCCGGAAGAGCCCTCAGATGCTTCTGAAGCAACAAATGCGCCATCTAACGAGCCGACTGTCGCAAAAACCGTCGATGAGCAAGCACTAGACCGTTTGCTTGGAAATGAAGAGGGCGCTAAGCGAGTTATTGAACATGGCGAGCGAGATTCGTTTAAGCGCGATATGAAGTCTGCTGCTGACGTTCCCTCCCTGGAAGAATACGATGAAATGCCTGTGGAGGAATTCGGGGCCGCCTTTCTCCGGGGTTTGGGTTGGGATGGAAAGGACAACGGAAAGAAAGCGAAGGCTGCCGTCCGCCGGCCAAACCAACTTGGTCTTGGTGCTAAGGAGCTCAAGGGTGCCGAAGATCTCGGTGGCTGGGATCATGGCAACAAGAAAAGACCACGGTTAGCCGAATACAACGAGAAGAATTCCCGTGGTGAGAAGAGCCGCGGTGGTTACAGAGAAGAGCGCGAACGGGAGAAAGGGCAATCAAATAACCATCATCACCATAACCGGGAGCGTCAGATGGATATCGAAAGACAAAGGGAGCGCGATCGGCAATTCCAAGAACGAGATCGTACCCGTACAACAGAAAGAGATCGTGGACAGGATCGGGAGCGGACCCGGGATCATAGAGATCGGGAACGGGACCGGGACAGTCATAGAGACCGTGACCGGGATCAGGGCCGAAGAAGTGGAAAGAGTTACAATGACGGGGAGCGGGAGCGGGACCGCGAGTACGGTCGGAACAGAGATCGGGATCGACAGAGGGATAAGGATTCAAGATCATCCAGGAGGTAATTATTGTGAGATCTACGGATACATCTAAGATACTAAGTATAATATCATTAACGAGTTATGAAGTCACAAGGAGACAGGCTAACCAGTATTCTTTCCGATACAGGTGATTGGTAGACATAGGCATGCTAGTGTAAGTGCTGCGTATATTGTGAATGTATTTTGTAATTCAATTTCATATATGTAAATAAGGTCGTAGTGGTAGTATTACATGAAGGGGTACTATAAACATGAAGATTCAAATAAATCAAGATAGATTGATTAACCAGCCACTTGTCCGGCAAATCAATCGACTATCGAAACAACTCCATCGAAACTATCGTCATCGCTTGGGTTAGGGTCACCATGATACATCCAGCCAGCGGCTCGTACTGTGGCAGCCTATGCTGGGGATTTCCAATAGATGCCAACTTCCAATCAACGAATTTAAAAAAAAAAAAAATCAAAACATACATGCCAACGCCGCCATTCAGCCAGAGAAATTTGAAACAGAAAACCCAACCCGATGACCAAGGAAATGCCAAATCCCGAAACCCAAGGAACCCAACCAAACGCCCGCCACTAGGCAGACTTATCAAAATCACCACCGTCTTTCATCAATCCCCTCTGGGTAATCCTGGGACGTCACCGTCTGTCGTCTCTCCATCCGTCTGCGCCGCCTATTGTTCTCCGCCAACGACGAATCATTCGCCGACGGACTCATCATACTGTCATGGCTCTCCACTGTTGACAACTCAGGGTAGCCACCCGGTGACCTAGGATCAGGGTATGCATCTTTGCTACTGCTCCCTGGGCGGCGGGGTTCGGCACCAGAGCTTCCTCGGGGCCCACTGCGGCGGTACCTGCGGTCAGTGGGGGTATCGTTTCCCGATTCACTGCTTAGGGAGTCACGACGGGGTCCTTTGCGTCCAGCGGCGGCTTCTTCGGGAGTGAGGCGGCGGAGCGTCACCTTGTTCTTATCAGATTCGGGTGTGACTTTGACATGGGTGTTTTTGGTCCCCTCGGTTACAACAATTGAAGAGCCATCGTCATCGTCAGACCTTCTATGCGGTGGCTGCGAAGTTCTCCCAGATCGTGACATGTGCTCCGCTTCCTGGCGGGCAATGGCGCTACCCTTTTCATGAGCGCGCATTTCAGCGTCAGCGTTGGCTCGACGGCGGCTGGAAGATGCACGGCGGTTGCCGAAACGGGAAGGGAGAGAGTTGAGGGAGTCCAAGCGTTCCCGTTCGCTAACCTCCGAGTCGGTATAGCGACCCCGTGAACGGGATCTCGAGCGGTCACTGCGGCGACGGTCTGTCCGGCTGGCGTTCGGGGGTACCGTTGATGCCATCTCGGAATACGGTAGACCTGATGGGGCAGCGCTAGAAGGCGGGATAGTTGAAGCGGGTGGCATTGTGGAAGGACCAGCGCGAGAGTACAGATCGGAAGAGGTATCTTCAGAGAAATAAGACATGGTAGTAGCAGTGCGTCCAGGATAACCCTTGGAGTTTGAGCGACCATGGCCACGACCGTAATCATCAGAGGTAAGTCGGGAGCCGCTAACGCCTGATCTCATATCATCATCATCACGGTGCAATTTCTCGGATTCGGCCTTGCTAGGCTGACCACGCCATCTGTTTGCGAGCCAACCGCCAGCGGCGGCACCGAGACCACCAAGAAGACCTGCCTTTACAACCTGCTCACGGGAGACCTTCTTAGCAAGCCGCTGAGAGGGGCTTTCGTAGCCATCGTCATCAATGTAGCCAAGGTGGGAACGGTCACGGTTACGAGAGGAAGTCCGGTGGCGAGAGCCGGAGCGAGAGCGAGGGCGCGACCTGGATCTATGGCGGGACGCGTGGCGGACAGGGCGGACCGGGGCAGAGATCATCGAATCAGCACCGGTATACTCAGTACCAGTTGGTGCGGTTACGCGAGAATCGGTATATACAGTGTACCTGGAGTCAGTGTATCTACTCGAGTCAACACGGGAGGTGCCCACGCGGGAATCATAATCATCGGTGAAATAACTATCGGTGTCCTGCGGACGACGGGGCGGCCTCCGGGCGCTCAAATCAGTAGATACAACTGAATATTCCTCATCATACTTCCGCCGGCTATCCTTCCTACCCCCAAGGAAACTACTTGCGGCCTTGGCGCCGCCAAGAACGGCACCAGCCCCCAGAAGCTTTGAAAAAAAGCCGCCACTTGACTTACGAGTCTTCTCATCATGGTAGACATCGGTCACCTCACTAGCGCCCAGTCTGCTACGGCTGTACGACCGCGAACGCGCGCGACTATGACTGCGGGCTCTGGAGACACTGCGCGAACGGCTGTGCTTGTGTTCGCCACGGAGGTTCTTGAGCATCATGAAGCCAGCGAAAGCAGCAAGGGGTGCAAGCCATTTCTTTTCGGACTTGTGTTTGTGGTGAGTTTCAACATGCTCTTCGTGGACGTGGCTGCTTGACAAAAGTTCGCGCCCGCGGGGTCCATTGTAGATGAAATCCATGCACAGGTAGAAGAAGATGAGCAGGCCGGTATACACAGCGTATAAGATGAAAAGAACAAGTGGAGATCCGTACAGGGTAAGGCCAAGCGGGATCTGTATCAGGCCGAGGAGGGTGAGCAGGCGACCAAGCCACATGTGAATATACAGGCGGAGAGAGTGTTCCTTTGTGATATTGGCTACGATACGGTCGCCAACCAAGTAGCAGGCGTACATGACGAACAAGGCGACACCTATTCCGTGGTGCGGGTTGGTGAGAGCGCGCTTGGGGCCGACAGCGAAGAAGCCAAGCATGAATGAGGCGAGGAGGAGTAGGGAACCGAAGATGAGACATTGTGAATGCCAGGCTTTTCCTCTCGTAGCAGAGCGCATAAACCGGGGCACGAAGATGCCAACGGGAACGAGGAAGAGGAAGACAATTGCGGCGAGAGCGGCATGCGCGGCGACTATTCTGTGGTATTCGGGCCATTCTGAGAATCGGTTTCCCATGCCTAAAGATAGAGAAGATATTGGTCAGTACAGCTTTACCTAGGTGGGTTTTTGCGATGATCGTGCAGTCGTACCATTATACACCATAGTGTCAAAGTTAACGCCTTGGAGATTTGGTAACAGGAACGAGTTTTTTGTGTAATCCCACGTCCCATCACCAACGGACATTGTATCTGATTCATAGGATGCCGTGCCGGCGGCCGACATATCGTCAGCGGCCGGGGCCATTGTGACGACGTCGACGACGGGCGATTGGTGCGCAACGTGCGCTTTTTGGAAGTGTACTCGAGTTCGGAGATGTCAGACACGAGCAATAGAATAAATCCGATGGCGGTGTCGTCGGAGGTCCAGAGAGTCAGTAGGATGCTTCTCTATCTGCGATTGGTATTGAGAGGAAGCCAGGCGGTAGTTGTGGAATGGAAATTTTGTGATAGAATAAAGATATAATAATGGAATCCCCAGGTAATCGAAGAATAAATCTCGATCAAGGGATACAGTGGGTAGTCTGTCTGTCTAGTAGATAGGACGCAATCGCCTGGGCTGCAGGTTTGATGCAAGAACCCGACAGGCGAGGAAGCGCAGGTAAGTTAGGAGATGGTAGTTGTCTACAACATAAACCGTAGGATGCTGTATATAACCACAGAAGAGAAAAAGAGCAGCGATTGATACCGTGATATTGCGCCCCTTTCTTTGGTCCAGTGTGACTATAGCCAAATATGGTATAAGTGCCAACTACATCCAACTCTAAATCAAAGCTATATTTGAAAGTAAACAAAAAAAAATGAAGCTTTAAAAATATATATTAGAAAAAAAGATCATGAACCCGGAAGACCCCAAGCTTCGATACCAACAAAAGGCAGAAAAAAGAAAAGTGATAAAAAAAAAACAAATCTTATTTCATACAACGTTCATACAGCTCGCACCACCTCCATCCAATAACAACCCCATCAATTTCCCAAAACCGCCCAATCTCCCATAAACCGCCCTCCCCAAAATGGCCCCGCCCACCCTAATCCAGCCCACCTACCTTCTCTCTTACACCCAATCTGGCCGCCTCATCAACTTTACCTACCCTCTACCCTCTATCCTCCTCCCCCGCCCCCTTCCTTCCCCGACACCCCCGGAAACGAAACAAACGCAGCGACACTTCTGCAGATGAGCTACTTATCCAATCTTCCAGGGCAGGCGCTGAGGACAAGTTGGCCGGGGGTTGTAGAGCAACACGTCGGCAGGGTGACGGGAATGTCGTTGCGGGGGCAACAGAGATTGGAGGAAGGTGGTTATGAGTTGAAGCACGTGACTAGGGTTGGAAAGCGCGAGGGATACGACGCGGTATAATTGGGGATCAAGTTATAAGATTGGATGTGAGGATTAATGCAGGTTACTGGAAGGGATATTAATGTTATTTCTGGAACATTTTGAACCTTGCCTGAGTCGAAGGACATGCAGCGGTGAGCCAGGGTTATATATATATCATTAATCAACCCTAGCATATACAAACAACCTTGACTAGTCATAACTCTAAGTACTCTCTTGGGTTTTATCATTCTTGCTATTGAAAGAAAAATACAATGAATTAAACTCGGTTTAAATGCTCATGCTACTTTGCTTAACATCACCAACAATCTATGCCCTATATATAAATATTACAAACTAAACCAGATGCCACCGTGAAACATCAACCCATGCTATGCAAACATCTTCAACTATCACCCAGCCCACAAGGAGTGTATATAATTTACAGATGAAAATAAAAGAAACAAGCCAAACAAATCAATCAGCCCACCCGAACGTCGCCCCGATTGCCGCCGTATTACTACGGGTGCCGACAAGCGCCAACAAGATCACTGCCACATCCACTACCAACAGCACAACCCCCGCCATCATGAACCGCGGGCTAAAAATGCGGTACAACATCAGATGCCGTCTCAGATATCCCGCCCAAACCATCGTTGCCAACGCCTCTACTGCATAAAACGCAACAAAAGATGCCAACGCCGAGCAAACGCTCTCAAGGACACCGCGGCGCTTAGGGCCAACCTTCCACAAGACGATGAGTGGCACAAAAGCGGCAGCCATGATTTGGCCAGCGAACGTGTTGAGCGCTACAAAGATGGGACTCCAGGGATATTGGATCGTGCTTAGTGGAATAAAAGCCGAGTCCCACTGGATCGAGGCAAGAGTGGCTTGGTGGCCAGTAGTAAAGAAGTGGAAGTTACCCAGCAGAGCAAGCATAATGGGGCCAATACTCTCGGTGGTGAGGACATTCAAATCCAGAATTTCGACGAGAGAGAGCACCTGCCACAGCATCAAGGACAAAGCTCCGATACCCATGGGCTTGGAGAGCAAGATGCAGGCACCCAGTATATTGAGAGGAAGAATCAAGTAGCGGGCGCCGTTGGCATTTCCGTACCCAAACATCACCATCCGGGATCCAGAGGCGTTTTTCTCACGGGCCGGAACGATGGAGACACAAGGAGGAGCCCAGATAAACGCGGTAGTCCCAGCCACAATGCACGCCCCCAGAGTACACTGCGCAAGATAGACGCTGGCAGTCTTGAGGGCGCCATCGGGCAGCCATGGAAGCCAGTTCCCGTTGTTAGCCGCATCGATGACCCAATATACTGCCGACAACAGGAGACAAGTCCGGAAGAACATGCCAATCCACATCGGGGCAAAACCCTGGTAAGACTTAGAAGGAGCCAAGAAAGCCTTCACTAAGGATGGTAACACAATTACAGCGAGGAATGGGATGACAAGCTGGCCGATAGACGAAGTTGAAGAAGAGGCGGAAGCGTAGTATGTAGACTGGCAGTATGGAATCTGCTCCTCACGACAAAGCTTGGAGACAGACGAGATACGAGCGAGCAACATAAACATGAAGGAATGGTAAACAGCCATGGACCTATCCTCAAAGGAGCGAATCGTCATTGACGAAACAAGAACGCAGAATCCAAATGTTGAGATCATGAAGAGCGAAATCGAGTCCTCCCAAATTGTATACGAATTTGCAGCAAAACCCAAAGATTGAGATACAGAAAATACCAGGCCCATCCAGCTCCAAAGATTATTTGGAAGGATATTGAAAAGAGTCTTCTCCGACTTATGCAAGCCAATAAATACCGAAAGAGTGCTACCAAAAGCTGCAGCAGCCAGAGCATACGGCCACTCAAAGGCCTCTGTTGATGTTGAGATGAAGTAGGCTAGGAGACCGGAGGGAACACCACCAGAAAGAACATGAATGACAAGGCGTTTATGGAGCGTCTTATAGGCCACCTCAACTTCATCACCACCGACACCGCTCATCTCAAAGCCTGTCTCAGCAAATTCAAGATCCAAATTCTCCAAAATAGCAAAGTCTTCATCCTCGTCCTTGGCAGCATATGTCACTAACATAATAACACCAATAGCCATAATAGCAACACCGGTGATCATTAGAGGAATATCAAAGCGGGCCCACAGGCTCTTGCAAACAGCCAGAGTAGTCTGTTGATAGAGAGAAAAGGCTTCAAAGAGATGCTGAGGGCTTTTGTGATCTAAGCTAGTTGCCACTTTCCAGGCATCAAGAGGCGAACCGGCGATTTGGGACTCTTCAAGACCACGGGCTGCGTAGTAAGACCCTTGGTAACGTTGAATTTGAGCAGCAACGATGCGAGAGACCCAAGCCATGTTATCCCATGCCTTTCCAGAAAGTCCAATAAAGGTCTCCTCGATGAGACCGCCCAAGCTGTTGTAAGGGATAGGAATACCCAAGAGCAGGGAGAGCGTGGGAACCAGATCAATCTGCGCGATGGGACGGACCGTAGCATTAACAGGAGGAATAGAAAATTCCGGCTGAGAACGCCCAAAGAATGGACGCTTAGAGTACATCCAGAGAGCGGCTTGAACCTCATCATCACTCTCACCACCATGATCTCCCTTAGAATCCATTCCGTGGTCTCCCATCACAACTAGAAGAGTATCATCATCAATCTTAGCCGTGATATTACGAAGGAAACTGTCCATCTGCTCTAGCTTCGCAGCCATAGCGGGGTGTTCGGGACCGTACCGGTGACCAGCATGGTCAACCCCGAGAAGATGGCCAATCAGAACATCCCACTTGCCTTGATTGTCCTCTTCCAAAAGCGGAACCATGTGCTCAATGACACCGTTATCCACAGTGTGCAAATCCCACACATTGAAGCTGTCATAAGCACGGCTGATATTGGCCTCAAAGTAGCCGGGAAACAAAGCCGTCCAGGTATCATCGCCCAGGTGAGCAATCCGCTTGCCATTGGCCCGAAGTTGACTCAATATATTATCTTCATCGACGGCAGTGCCTGCAAAATTGCTTCCAGCATCAATAAAAGTCGGCAGAGTCCCGGTGGTCAAACCCTTTAAACGTTGAAGGGTCGTCGTAGGCGGATCGGCAATAAATGGCCGAAGGAAGGCGTTTTGAGGAGACTGAACAGCGGTTTCATGCAGGTACGTCAACGCATTGTGGTATATTTGAGCTGAGTCCTGGTCCACTGGTGGAACAGTAAAGTCGTAGCGCAAAGCGTCAATCAGAACGATAACTGCCTTGTCAAATGACTTGGGGTGCCAGCATCCACCTTCCACAGAACCGTGACCTGTCCACAAGTTTTGACTAGGTGCCGGAATCGTGGCCGGAGGGACACCACATTCGGAAGTTTCTTCGAGTACGAGGCGCGTAAGAAGGAAACCGCTGGTAAAAAGAAAGATTCCGACAGCGTGTAGAAAGAGGATCCACACCCAGAAACTAGCGGTCCACCACCAACGTTTCTCGTATGCTGATTGCTTCTTGCTCTCAACCGTCTGCCGGTGCGCCTGGTGGGCAGCAATTTGCTTCTTGTCGATGGCAGGGTTGGTCGGAGCCGTGGAGGTGCGTCCTTTCTTCGCATCGCGGCGTTCCTTGACTTTTTTGGCCTGAGCCCACTTCTTGGCAATGGCCTGGTATTCTGTGGCAGACGAGCCGGCTGGAGGCGCGGGTTCCGGCATCGTGATCGGGATTATGTGTTGTACTTTGCGAATTGTCGATATGCGAAGCGGAAAGTCGAATGAGTGACGGTTAAAGAAAAAAAAAAAAACAAGACTGGTTATCTAACCGTCGAGGCGCCCGAGGTAACGAGTAAGAGTCGGGCAAAACTTCGTTCAGAAATGACGATCAGAGCTATAGCTCGACGGAAATGCACAGGGGGTGGAAGCTTCCGGGAGTAGCGGCTCAAGCATGCATTAGAAGAGCGGATATGCAGCGGCCAATACTTTGAAGAGGTAGTCAAGTCGTGATGGGAACAGCCGAATCAAAGGTAGACCAAGCCTAGTCAGACAAATGAACACACGTGGGGATAGCCGTCCAAGTGCCAGAAGCTTGAAAGAGGACAACTAGCTGATGGAAATGTGAAATCCGACCATGGGAAGCGATGCATGAACTGCTCTCCACTGGGATAATCAACAGCTAAGAAAAAAAAACCAAGAGGATGACGCAGATATAGTGGAAATAAACCAGGGAAAAGAGCGACGGGACTACAAAACTTACTGATCCAATCGTGTTAGACGAGATTGACGACAATGACCGAGAAGGGTAGCAGCTCTCAACGTCAACCGTAATTTACCGGTATTGTTCCGAAGACCTAGCGCTTGAAGTTGCCCTGGTTGCGCCTCTGGGATCCCAACGGAGCCGCCTCAGCAATGCCGAAAAAAAAAAATAAGGCCCGGCCCACTACCAAGTCACAACAGCTTTCAGTACAAGCACCGCGTAGTTTTCTTGGAGTTACAGCCAATGGTGGGGTTGGAGCGGGATTTCTAGCCTGCAGATTCCGATCCACAACTGAAGCCAACTATGTAACAACAAGCAATTTATTGAAGGTAGGTGCCAATGTGACCCACATGATTCAAGCCATTGTGAGTGAATTTGGAGGAAGCTTGCAGGCCCGCGATGTATCTGCTGGTATATGGGAAAGCAAACTACATCTGCTAGAAGGGTGATGAAGCGGTTTCCAGGAATTGATTTCTAAAACATGTACAAATAAAAATGGCCATCTCCACAAGGTGATATATGGCCCTTTTACAAGCTATGCAGAAGCTAGATACTGTAGTATGAGCAAGGTTCATGGCCATTTCCTCTCGTAGTCACAAATCGTAGCATAAGTGAACTAAGTGTTGTGTCTAACCCTATTGTATTATTAAGGGTCAGTTCAGCATCCATGAGATTCTGAGAGCTTGTTTTCGGCTGCAGAAGCTATCTCTATAGTGGGGTCGTGTGCAAACAGACACCCTAATCAGCTATTTGCCGCCACCAATTCAGTAACCCACTATAGTTGGTCTCAAGACATCTAGTGACAGCCTTCTGCTACATGTGACGCCGCCTCGTCCTTGTTGACTTTTCCAATTTATTCTCCACGATTTTCTATCACCACCCCTTTTTGAACTGGAACTTCATCTTATTCTTTTCCCTTCTACCCTGATACTACTTTGGTCGCGTAAGACTTGTTGCACATAACATTGGCTAGCAATCCTTTCTGCGACAGCTCGACTTCCCACCACACCCCGCATTGCCATCACCATCGCCACTACTCTTGTCAGCAATTGGTGTTTAGACGTACGCGACCATCGCTGGATATAGACTATAGAAAATACTATAGTTTACTCCGCATCAGTCATCACCAATCTTAAGCTTTCCCCGAAAGCTGCTGATACCCCTCCGTAGTCTGTTGCAACCAGCATCAGCTCCCTTTCAATACCTCACATATCACAATTCACACATAAACATGTCGGCCAACGGCTCTGCCCCGCCTGCCGACAGTCACAAGACTGACGCTGGCCAGCCCACCCCCGATGAGGTGGGTTGGTACTTCGTTGAGCAGTATTACAACACCCTAAGCGCGACTCCCGAGAAGCTTCACGTTAGTACTTACTTCAAATAGTGCCTAATTGTATTAGTCAATTGCTAACATGCTTGCAGCTCTTCTACGGCAAGACTTCCCTGTTCATCTACGGTGATGAGGCTGAGATCTCTGGGGTCTCTCGGGGCCGCCCTGTATGTGATTCTATTCTTATGCTAAGCTATCTGGTAACGAGCACTGACTAACTGCGTTGGGCTATTTAGGCTATCGAAGAGCGTATTCGTAGTCTTGACTTCCAGGACTGCAAGGTTCGCGTGTCCAATGTTGACTCCCTTCGTTCTTTCGACAACATTGTCATCCAGGTCATCGGTGAGACCTCCAATAAGCAGGAACCTCCTCGCAAGTTTGTCCAAACATTCGTTCTGGCCCAACAGGATAAGGGATACTATGTCCTGAACGATATCTGGCGTTTCATCGCCGAGGATGACGACACCGAGGAGGAGGTTGCCACTGGTAACGAGACTGCCGAGACCAATGAGGTGTCTGCTAATGAAGCTCCTGCCGCTTCCGAACCCGAGCCAGTCGCCGAGCCTGCCCCTGCGGCTGAGGAGCCTGCTTCTGAGCCCGCTGCCCCCCCTGCCGAAGAGCCTGTTGTAGAAGAGGTTAAGGCCAGTGAGCCCGAGCCTGTTGTTGAGGAGACTAAGGCCCCCGAGCCCGTTGTCCAGGAGGAGGAGCCTAAGAAGGAGCCCGAGGAAGAACCTAAGGAGGAGATTAAGGAACTGCCTGTTGAGGAGGCCCCTAAGGTTGAGGAGCCTGTTGCTGCTCCTGCTCCCAAGGAGGAGGCTCCCGCCCCTACTCCCGCTCCTGCCCCCAAGGCTGTTGAGCCTCCTCGTCCTGCTGTCCCGATGACTTGGGCCAGCCGTGCCGCCGCCGCTGCTGCTGGTAGCAAGTCCGCTGTTACCCCGGCTGTCCCTAAGACTTCCGGCGCCGTTGCCTCTTCTAAGCCTGCTACTGCTAAGCCTGCTGCTGGCGCTGCTAACACTGCGCCTGACGCTGCCTCTAGCGAGTGGCAGACGGCTGGCAGTGAGTCCAAGCGTCAGAGCCGCCCTCCGACTACCACCACTAGTTCCAGCTCCAAGGAGAACGTCAACGCCTATGTTAAGTCCGTCAGTGATAAGGTCTCTGATGCTGATCTGAAGAACGCGCTTTCCGCCTTTGGTTCTGTTGTTTACTGCGATATCAACCGCAGCAAGGTAAGAATTTGATTTTTTAGCATTGATTTGCAGGTTTTTACTAACTACTTAACAGAACTGCGCCTTTGTCGACTTCGCTGACATGGAGGCTTTCAAAGCGGCTTTCAACGCTAACCCTCACGTTATCAACGGCGAGTCTATCTCTGTTGAACTTCGCAAGCCTAAGAGTGGGTTCAACTCGTACGGCGCTGGCTACAATGGTCGTGGTGGCATGAACCGTGGTCGTGGTGGTTTCGAGAACAACCGCGGCAACTACAACCGTGGTGGCTACCGTGGTGGCCGCGGTGGTGGTGCTCCTCGTGGCCGTGGTCCCCAGGTTGCTAATGCTTAGAGAAGCCAACCTCCCGACCCGAAAAAGCAGCCGGCTGCTGTGTTTCAGCAGGGTCAGACCGGGCGTCTCTTTGCCGAGATGTCTCAACTGTCAGCACTGAACAGCCCCGCCTTCTCCAACAACCAAGAAGCTGGGAGCCTTGATGAATTCATCAAGGTCAAGCATAAGCGGCGAGGGTGGTAAGTTGCTCAGTTGTCTTGACTGTTTTGGACGAATGCTGTTCTTTTTCCCTTCTGTTCTACAACCACAACTCATGTTGAGATCGTTCTCGAGAGTACTGGGGGATTCTCATGATAGGGAATTGGTTGCTTCCATGAGTCCCTTATTTTGGGACTTGTGAAATCATGTGTTTTTTTTTTGATGCTGTTGGATATGGAAATCCGCAGACTTCTTTCATTGCTTCTTCCATAAAGTGTGCGCTTGGGACTTTATTTCACATAAACCGGGAGTTGGCGGCGATCCTTTGTTTAGCATTGTGTTCGCGCGGTCGTATAACATCTTCTCGGGGGCGTCTGGTATTTTGTTCTTGAGCATATTTCTTTTGTTTATTTTTTTTCTTTTGGGTTGTTTTAATATTTCCTGGGTGGCGTGTAAGCTTCAAGGGAGGTGTTATGGGCACGGATGGTTTTACATTACGCAACGGCGTGATTACGGGTGATGGGTCTCCTGGGAAGTAGAGACTGGGCTGGGTTTAGATGAATCATAGATGAAGCATTTTGACCAGGCTCAATATGCCTTTGTAACATTAGTATTTTATCTGGAGTATTGTGATGATGTATCGAAGTAATATGATGGACTAGTGGATTCAAGAGCAATGAGAAGTGCATAGCTCATCACGTGATTACGAGATTGGTCAGTGCATATTATACGCGTCGTAGAAATCCACTTTACACGTAACAGGGAAGTTGCCCTTGGAGGCATGGGAGCCTGATACCATTAACCACTTCTTTATAACAACTGATGTCTTTTCTCTTCTACCGATTTACCCCTCACTTGCTCAGCTAAACAACTCTGCTAAGCAATTGTTCCTTCATTTTATATACCAAGCTAATCATCTGGCATTTGAACCATGACTCTGACTGCTACTACCGTTAACCACGAAGAGATCCAGTATCTTGATCTTATTCGTGAGATTCTGGATAATGGTGAACACCGCCCTGACAGGTAACCCCACAATATACTCGGCATAGACACTATGACAACCATGTCTAACATTTGTACAGAACTGGTACTGGCACTTACTCTATATTTGCCCCCCGGCCTATGAAGTTTAATCTCACGCGCAACGGCCAAGAAGTTCTTCCCCTTCTCACTACCAAGCGTGTCTTCACCCGCGCTGTTATTGCCGAACTCCTTTGGTTCATCGCTGGCACCACCTCATCTATTCCGCTCAGCGAAGCCGGTATCAAGATCTGGGAAGGCAATGGGTCCCGTGAGTACCTGGATTCTATTGGGCTGAACCACCGGGAGATTGGTGACTTGGGCCCGGTTTATGGGTTTCAGTGGAGACATTTCGGAGCGGAATATGTTGATGCGAAGACAGACTATACAGGCCAGGGTGTCGATCAGCTTGCAGAGGTCATTTATAAGTTGAAGAACAACCCATATGACCGTCGAATCATCATGAGTGCTTGGAACCCGGCGGACTTGAAGAAGATGGCATTGCCGCCGTGTCACATGTTTGCCCAATTCTACGTTTCATACCCGAGGGTTAAGGATGGCGAAGAGAAGCCCAAGGGCCATTTGCATTGCCAGCTATACCAAAGGTCATGCGACATGGGATTGGGAGTGCCGTTCAATATTGCGAGTTATTCATTGTTGACGCATATGATTGCGCGGGCAACAGATTTGGTGCCGGGGAGTCTTACGCATGTTATGGGGGATGCGCATGTTTATTTGGATCATGTGGAGGCGCTGAAGGAGCAAATTGAGAGGGTACCGAGGGAGTTCCCCACATTGAAGATGGCGAGGGAGGCGGGGTGCGAGATTGATGGGTGGAAGGTGGAAGATTTCACTATTGAAGGGTACAACCCTCACAAGGCCATTGCGATGAAGATGTCTGTTTAAATGGAATATTTTTGAATGTGAACAGTTTATTAATTTCTAATATCGATGCTAGTTGTGCAGCGTCGTAGGGTTCCGCAGTCCGGGACTATGAGAAGACCAATTAGGGATATCCAGTGCAAGTCTCCACATCATCCTTCAAACATGTGCCTGCGAAATTAAATCATGGACTAATGATGCCATGGCAACAGAACTACGCTGCCCGCATGTGTTACTCTGGGAGCGGCACAGTTAATATGGCAATTATTTTATACCGTATGTTGGAATCTACATATTGGTCTAGTGGCAGTGAAGACTTTGCTGGAACACGAATCTTAACTGTTAGATCAGCAGCAGACTAAGATGCAATGGCTGAGAGATCTAAGTATGCATATGCATTATTCGAAATAGTTGTTTAGCTTGACACGGTACATGGTACAAACTTGACCTGCGGGCTGACCATATAAAAACCAGCCTTCCGGTATGGCTTGCCTCTGGTTGCATGTCGCTTTAATTTCCTGTGCCACAGCACCCAGACGAGGTACTCGAGAATACCTGATGTTATGTTAGAATGACATTTACGGGCATCTGCCGAGGAGATATTCTTCTTCTCTGTATTATTACATAGTACCGGAATTTTGTAATTAATTATAATGCTGTATCACTAATCCCCAAATCGATCTACATGTATCGAAAAGTCTGTCTGTCTTTGAGCACACTACATCTGACGGTAAACCCTATCACGCCTGAGTGCATCCTACCAACGCACAATAAGGGGCTTGCATAGCATCTAACGGGCCTATTTTACGTCTGCTGTGACCGAGTTCTATATTTAACGTCGCTTGTTGGTAGTATTAGCGTATTTTATATAATATATATATTTTTTTCATATGAGATATTACTGTTTAATAAATAAGCAACGATTTGTTTTGTAAGCTGATTATGGCAAAGTTCTTTACCGGAGACTATTTTCAAGGGAGCCCCGGAGGTGTCAGCGGGGTCTGACTTGAGTAAGAAAGGAAGTGGGCGGTGTGGTGTAGACCGGTCTATGAAGACAAGTGTGAGGAAGATCTGAGAATGTACTGCCGAAGAGTGGGAGAGTAGAAACAATTGGAGTTTGGTGTTGTTGTTGATGACAATATAAGGCGATTTCCCCCAGGCTGATGATTTCCTGGTTTCTTGTGATGACATATATAAACCACATCTTAGTGTGACCTTTCCTCTTGTTTACTCCATGATATCTTGTTTCTTTGTTTGCCCATTGCTTGTCACCAGAGTCAAAGCTCCAAATTATCACGAACCTTACTTATTCCGCCTTCCATTATTACCAGTGTTGGAACAACTTTATATATAAATTTTAAATCCCTTTGCTATCACTCCCCGACTCTCTCCATAACTTACATCCCTTCTCTAGTCTTCAGACTTCATATCATCCCCTTTTCCATTGCTAACAACAGTCTCTTGCTCTATTCAAGAATCCTCATATCGCCCCGCGTCTACTTGAGCCGTTCCTAAAGAGCACGCAGAGCCGCAAGGCCCGTATCGCCTTGGCAGTTCGTGGCGCCCAGACCAGCCAACCACTTTGCTGCCCTGGGGTTTTTTAAATCGGTCAACGGTCAAGGGGAGAAAAATAGACCGTCGTCGCCCATCCTATTGATGCACACAACACCCATAGCTCTCTCGACCAGGAAAAGAGCTGTAGCCGAACCAGCAGATTGGGCTTTGTTTTCCTCTACCCTTTTCTCTCTTGGGTGCCGCCATTTCTATGGTTTCGTCACTATCTTGACAACACAACTACACCTAACCTGACCTGCCTTTCGTTTCTCCTTCCTCGTGGCTCTTATCTGACGTCAGTCCTGTTACTGTTTCTCCTACGGTAGCTGCCAAAATTGACCCGCTATTACATTGCACACAAACGCCAGTACTTTCCCAAGTTGGTAATATATATATATATAAGACTAGCAAAGCTTTCTTGCTCTAACTTGATCTTCTTCTTATTCTCCTTGCCTCCAACACCAGATCTCCTATTTTTACTCTTGCAGCAACCTCAAAACCGCTCATAATGTCCCACCCCCGCGGCCGCTCCCAGCGTGACTCCACCTACGCTGAACAACCCCCCCACCGCGTTTCCCGTTCTCGCTCCCGTGACGCTTCATACTATCCACCACCAGCTAACCCTACGACCTACTACCCTGAAGACCTCCCACCTGGCACATATATCCATCCATCATCGCGCGACCTTTCAGATGAAGACATCGAAGCCTCCCGGCGGGCCCATCGGGCCTCTCGGCGACGTGAATCCCTAGGGGGCGCTACGGCGCGGCAGCCCTCGACTGCACCAAGGAGAGTTTCAGGGGGTGATATTGCGAGGGAGCCATCGAGAGGTGGAGGTGGCGGTGGTGGGGTTATGGGGCCACCGGGGAGCCCTCCAAACAGTAGTGGTAGGTCGAGTGAGGGACGGGGTGGCTCTAAGAAACGGAGGAGTAGCAAGTGGATTAGACCGGGAGGTGATGCGGGAAGATCGGGTATCCATCCAATTAAATTCTTTTTAATCTTGTTACAGTCAAACAGTCGGTTGTCAATGCTGTGTAATTTTTTGTGGCCGATTGTGCCCGTTGCCTTGGCGATTAAATGTGAGTTTAAACTTGAATGCTCGATCCACGCTTTCACACCACAGATACTGATATTGATTTAGATGCTTGGAAAGAGCATCACACAACCATCTTTGCCCTGTCCTACATTGCTATGGTCCCTTGTGCCAACATGGTTGGCTTCACAGGCACTGAACTTGCCCGTAAACTCCCACACGTATGGGGCGTACTCGTTGAAGTTACTCTTGGTTCCATTGTCGAGATTGTCCTGTTTATGGTTCTTCTTAGTCATGACCAATTCCCCGTTATCAAAGCTGCTATCCTTGGCTCCATTCTTGCCACGATGCTTCTATGTCTCGGAATGTGCTTCATAGTCGGTGGTATCAAGCGTGAAGAGCAGAGTTTCGAAGATCAAATCAGTGAGACGGGTAGCGGCCTGCTTCTAACCGCCGGCGTTGCCCTCTCTGTGCCATCCATCTTTACGCATTCGCTTACTGGTCAAATTGACAGCGTTGACCTTGAACATCGAACCCTTCAGATCTCCCGTGCAGTTTCGCTATTCCTTGTGTTTGCATACATTATTTACGGTTACTTCCAAGCTCGTACTCATCATGGTATCTATGATGCCATCTTCGAACAAGACGAAAAAGCCAACGATGATTACCATATCGACCATAAAAAGCCGCGCCTCACCATGACGGAAACCGTCTTTGCCCTGACTGTGTAAGTTTCCCAATCCGCCTTAGCGTCCATTCCACGTGGCCACCCGCTAACCCTCAGTCTCCCCATCTTCAGTTCCCTCACTCTCGTGACGTTGATCTCGATCTCTCTTGTCAACGAAATCGAGCCCATCGTTGAAAAACATGGCATTTCTGACCCATTTATGGGTCTCATTCTTGTCCCGCTTGTCGAAAAATTTGCCGAGCACCTGGGCGCGATCAATGAAGCTTGGGATAACCAAATGAACTTTGCCCTTTCGCATGTTCTTGGTGCCACAGTGCAGACGGCATTGTTTAATGGGCCTTTGACGATTATTGTGGCGTGGTGTGCGAGGAAGGACATGGATTTGACATTTGTGGTGTTTGATTTTGCGATATTGCTTTTGTCTATTATCACAGTGGGCGGATTTTTAAGAGATGGGAAGAGCAATTATCTGGAGGGTGTTTTGTGTGTGATGCTATATTTCTCGGTTGCCGTGGCGGCTTTCTTTTATCCGAACCTTCATGCTACGGCATCTAGTGAGGGAGGACATTAGAGATGTTCTACGAGTTCCATTAATAGCGGTGCTTGTAGAAATATCGGAGGCGATTACGATTTAGATGATGATGAAATTGCCTACGCAATAATTGAAATGAGCCATTGCCAAGTCACCAGTTACTATGAATGATCTACCTGGGAGTAAAGAATTCAAAATATATCAAGAGAGTCTGGATCTCCCTATGTCCCTTATTCTACCACCGATTTCTCTTTCAAGCAATGTACCTGTACGTATTCTCCAGGTTCTCATCTCTTTCAATATAATCCTTTTCAATCAACCTAATATACAGTTTGTTAGCCATCAGTCACGCCCTTAATTGTGCTCTCATGTGCATATGAACTTACCCCTCAATCTGTGCCTTGATAATCCCCGTGTCTACCGCTCCCCTACCCGCCATCAACTTAATTGTCTCCGCCACCAACACCGCGTGCCCCATAGTCTGTCGACTCTTCATCAACCTTACAATAGCCGCCTGCACCTCCAACTTCCTATCCGTGACAATCCTCTCGTGAACCTCATCGGCTTCTCCATTCTCAACCTTCGCCTGGATCTGCCCGATTTTGACTTTATACCGATCCGCGTGGAAAGCCTCATTGATTGTGAATGTATCAGTTTGAGAGACTTCACGGGACTTGGGGTGCTTTTGAAGCACGCGATGGGCTCCACAGGCAAGTGCTTGGAGTGTACGGTTGAGATCGTCTGCGGGAATATTCGTGTACTCGAGGATCTGTGAATATGTCAAGAACCCCGGGACCTTATTACCTGCACCGTCAGTGACGGGCATAATGTTGTTGAAGAGTAATAAGACAAGGGCATGCAGGATGCTGACGTGTAGCTCGCGGACACCTCGGCGGAATCGGGCAGTGATAATGCAGTGTCCAAGGGACAGTGCCCATTTGAGGACGCGGGAGGAGTGTTTATTGTGATAGTAGTCTTCAAAAACCTTGAGAGACATCTTGATCTCGGAGGGGAGGTGGGCTCGAATTTCTGGATATGTCGGCCACGCGGCATTCGAAAGGACAAGTACATGTGTGGCAATTGGCGGGGGACTGGCTGACTCTGTATACCAGGACTGGAAGTCATTCATGACCTCCTTGTTCATCTCCTTGTCCTTAAACATGGCTTCAAGATTCCGAGTGAAGTTGGAACCGCATTCTCCTCTCAGCCGGGCGAGCATTGCCCTTTCTGCATCATACGAGTGCGACCGATCCATAAGCAACCGCTTTGCCAGATCCCGCTTATAAAACGCCTCAAATGCATCTTTTCCTGATATCAACCGGAAAAGCTCAATAGTTTGGTCCAAATGATAATCCAGAAGTTCATCATTACTCCTAGGGATCTTCTCGGCCTCATCCTGTTCGCGGAGTACATCGGGAATGGCCTTAACACCCGTACGCAGAATTGAATCCATAAACTTAGCCGTGAACTCGCCAATCTTGGAGGCACCCTCACGCCATTTCTTGTGGTTGTTCTTATCGTTGATAAAGACCGAGAAGCCTTCTCGGAGGATGTACTGGAGATCTTGATTTTGTGAAAACGATTTCTGGATGACCTGATATAGAACTCGCCTAAGAGCTAACAGTCGTGGAATGATCTCTGACTCTGGCTCTGTCAGTGTGATAATAATGCCTCCCTTAGCCAGGATGTAGGCTTTCCAAGGCACACCCAATCTCTCCACCAACCCAGGATGTGTTTCGTTTTCAGAACCCTGCAGCAGGTCATACATTGTCTTGAGAGTATCAAAATCATGAACATCCAACAATTGGCTAATGGCCTCTTGATTTAACAGCCGATCCAAGGCCCTGCGGACAAGAACATCATAAAATCCATCACGCATCTTTTCTCGTGAGAGCCCGATCAGACTGTAGACCTCGCATCTATGCAACTCCTGCTGTAACATGCCTTGTGACTCCTGGACGTAGTCCTTCAAATTCATATCTGCAATGCGCGCCTCAAAGTCCTCAAAGTGACGCAAGGATCTCTCAAGATACTCGCGTTCAAAGTACTTGGTGTAGACCCCCAGCATATGGAGCATTGAGATGCCTTCAACTAAGAGTTCAGAGTCGAATTCGGCATTACCTTCACGGTCGTCGTCAATGAGTTTGTAGATGGCATTTAGGATGGATATACCGAGCTGTGCATGGCGAGATGTACTTTCAGAAGTATTATCCGGATTTATGCTGTTATGAAAGATGATGCGCCGGAAGAGAGTTGTTGTGACTGCTTGCAGTTGTGGGAGCTTCTCGCGATACAGGTATGACCTATCTAGATAGCTGAACATACTCCGTATCGATCTCTACATGATTCAATTAGTTAGTCGATCATGATTTTAAGTACTCTTGTCAGTCGTCAACTCACAGTCCTCTCCTTCCACAAATTCCAATTCACGACGGCCCCCTTCAACTTTTCGAGATCACCGGCCTCCCCCCTCTTCATAACATCCACCAGTACAACCCTCTTCAGATGCTCTTGCAAATACTCTGTCAGCAAACCATTCAACTCCACCGCTCTCCCATCCCTACAAATGCCCTCAACGCCGCGGAACAATCGGTCCATCGGCTGATTCAACGGCTCCCCCAGCAACAGCGCATCCATAGCAATCTGTAAATCGGCCCATGTTTTGCGATAAAATTCTTGGGCTTTGGCAACGCCTTCTTCTGTGGATATGCGGCGGTTCTTTATAAGGAGTTTACGAACGGTTGTGGGAGGACCCGCGGGGTAACTGCGGGGAATGGGACGACGTTCGTCTGGTGAAGCCATTGGGGCGGATTTCAGTATTCGTATGGAGTAATGGACAAATTGGGTGGGTATAATCGATGGAGCCTAGATTATTGGTGCAGGTATGGTCGGGTATGATCGTGATGTCTGATCGAGATTCGCGCGGAGATAGGTGATGCTTGACGATAATAAACGTCAATTATCTAAAGAATGGCGCTTGCTACGCGCTGGAGCCCCTACACAAATCTCAGTATAAGAGCTCAAGAAAGACAACAAGCTTTCTTCTCCCAGGGATAGAGCTGCCAGAAATTCAGATCGTGGCAATAGCGATTAAGTTTATGTGTTTGTGGGAGCAAAGTATCGTAGAACTAGATGAAGCGCGGCGGAGGATTCCTCTAGGTGGTAGTAAACGAACAAGGCTATTTTAGGTATCTAGGAACCCTGTCCTGCAAAGAATATGTCATCATAGCCTAAACGGTTTTGATAATTAATTGCAAGCGTGACCAGCAACTGGATGTAAGAGAGACTCAAAGCCAAGTTAGAAAAGAAGTCGGTATAATGCATGATATTCGAAAAGAGTCACCAATAGCTGCCTACCAATTAAATATACGGAAGTTCTTTCCTTTGGAATGCAATTGCCAATTTTATCAAGAGAAAGTCACATGGAAAATACTAAGTTTGTAGGGTTGGTAACCTTGCAGAGGATGATGTCATTGGTTAAATGGTGAATAAATACTAAATTATAAATTATATAAAGAAGAGAAGAGAAGAAAAAGAATCAGACATCTTTAGACACAATCAAGCATATCAAGCATATGCTCCCCACCCGGCAAACAATAGCGCTAAGTTCTTCGGATCCCTCGCCTGATTAATCAAATCATTTACCGTCGCCGCCACACTTAACGTTTTGCTTAACTTCTTCCGCACAATAGCCAACGCCCTCTGTGCCTCATGAGCTTCGCCCTCCACACCCCGCTTCTTCCGGCCATCCGCCCCAATATCCCCTCTATGTTCCCCAACCTCTTCCTGTTCTTCCCGCGGCGCATTCTGTAACTTGGCTACGCGGACGGGTGACATGCTCCATGAGTACAGAGGATCGTATCGTAGGACGTCGAGAATGGTCATGATGGAGTAGGTTTCCTCACGGAGGGCTTCTAATGTGTATTCACAGCAGCGGCGGAAGACACCTTCGGTTCCAGTGACGCCCATACCGTCTATGATGTCCCTTGTTAGCCTAAATGGGACAACCTCCGGGATCGGAAGAACGCGTCCAAGTTCAAAAGCAATGCCCAAGTCGATATGTACAACCTCGCCCGTCATCGTATCCATCAGGATGTTGTGTCCATGGCGATCACCAAGACCTAATATATGTCCCACAATCGAAATAGCCGCGGTTGTTCGTGTATAAGCCACTCGTTTTTGGAACCAGGCATCAGGATCTTGGAAGTTCTCCATGAAGAAGAAGCGCATGACAGGGTGGAACCGATTCATGACTTTACGGAAGACTTCAATGCGTTGGGAAGCCGGCCGACGGTCAACTTGGTTAATCTCCTTGCGGCATTGAGTGCCTCGCATATCTTTGGGATAATATCGTTGGTGAGCGGGCATCAGGAAATCGTGCAAGGGAATCGTGTTGGCCACGAATTCGATAATTCCAGATGCTGGGGTCAAAGGCAATACTTTGTATGTCCGGATACTCAAGTTACGTCTTTGAGTGGCCCGATGACCCCTCAGAAGTAGACTGACGGAATCAAACACCTGCTCCATGATGGCGTCTTGGCGCAAATCGTCATTCCCGCCCTTGACCAGCTGCTTGTATCGTTTCCCATCTGTGCCAGTTGCCGTGATAATCTTGGGAGCTGAATTTCCACCTGCAATCGACATACTAGGCTCAAGAGAAGCTATCGTTGGTGTCCTCGAGTAATCGCAATCAGCACGCACTGCAAGATGCATGGTGGGTGGCGGAATCCGGAAACGACTAAGGGCCTGAATTAATTTTATAGCCGACCCACTGTGCTTCAGCTGAATCTTCTGGCCCGTTTTATATCTTTCCGTACTTTCAGCAGCAAGTAGATCATAGGCTCTACTTGTCTTGTCAATGTTGTTCCAGATGCCGGATGTTTGACTATCTTGTTCAAGTTCTTTTGCTAGCTCAAGAGTAGCGTCCCTGCGACTGATCGCGACCATATCACGCTTGTCAACAATGACGGCCTTAGTCCCGGACCAGATATGGTACATCCCATGGTATGGATGCTCCGTACAAATACGCTGAACCAAAAGCCATAGTAGCTGTTGGAAAGGTGTAGAATCGTTCTGAAGTCGAGACGAAAGTTGGTTCATCAATAAAGCAAACTTTCGAGAAGGAACCTTACTGAGGTGTTGGCCTGCAGCCGTGTTTGTGATGGTGTCATCGGCACGTTCCAGCCACAAAGCAGCAAACCTCAGAGCATCATTATCGTGATCATCTGATGCCGCTAAAGAGCGAAGATAGTTCTCAGTACTCAAGCGGATGAATTCAGTCCGCGAATCCTCTACGCGTCTTAATTCATCCGCATCAGCAGCATGTAGACTCTTAGCTCGCTCAAGATAGACAGTGTATCGCCTCTTTGAAGTTGAGTCCTTGGCACTAACTACCAGTTTCTCCAGTTCTCGAACCTCTTCTGCTTTTCCCTTCTCAAGTTCCTTCAAACGATCCAAGTCTTCTAGGATCTCAGGGTTGATCAATTGCTCATCGCAGAATCTCGCAAACTGGTGGAACACCTTTCCAGCATCTTCACCCTCGTGGCGGCCATCTAGGTGAACCAGGGCCTTTTCGAGGTAGATCTTTTGGACTTCGTCCGGACTGACTAGTCTAGCTACGGACGAACGATGGCCAAGTACTACAAAGAAATCAGCCATACTAACGTATATGCTTTGATTCTTAGCCGATATGACGCCTTGCTGCATATTAGAACTCAGTTCTTGGAGAATACGAATAGACATTGTCATATCACCGTGGTTCCACAAAGCCGTGGACGCCTCCATGCCGGCCATTAGCTCAAACCTAATGTTGAGCTGATCACGGCAAGGTTTCTCTAGAACGGCAAGCGTAGTCGATATATTGAGAGACTCTTGGAAGGCTTTGTGATATTGGAACATTTTCGAAGACGCTAACAAGGCATTGACTTCGATTAAGCGGGCATCCGTTAAGGTAAGCTTCGTCATTCTCTGCAACTGCTCTGACTGACTGAAAAGACTGCAGGCTGTCGTCCGGCAAGATAACAGAGTACTAACATCTTCGTAACGCCCACTCTTCATCCACTGTTCTCGGGCTTTGAACCGATCAAGGACACTCTTGGCTGCTGTGGCCGACTGAATGTTGAGCATATCATCAAGCTCTGTGAGTACAGCTAAAGAACGTAGGTGACCACGAAGCTTTTTGGCGTTGTTCTCAGGAATAATGACAGACTTCATGGCCTTGGAAAATTCATTTAGAACTGTCTTCTTCGCAGATTCGCCATCTGTAGTCTGACGGAGGCCTTGGAATGCTTTGTAGATGGCTACCTCAGGTATAGTTGATGTTGTAGGAACAGGGAGGTTCCACTGTTCAAGCTTCCGGGCTGTCTGGAAAGTGGTATCCAATGAAGCGATCGTCTCCGAGTTTCCGGTTTGAGACTGCAAAAGGGAGCTGGCTACTCCAGAAAGACCGAGATTTGCTAAAGAGTTAACCAAGGCATAGCTGTCTTGTGTGGCATCGACCTTATTGTGCATACGAAGGTTGCTATCGTAAAGAGCACCGCGGAATGCCAAACTCTGGCTGCCATCGCCTTCGTACTCATATTGACGTATTGCTTGCGTTAAGGACGGGTAAAGCTGGATTCCATAGTACGCATCGGGGTCATCAATGTTTTCGAATATTTCAATGAGCTTCTCCTGAGGAAACTCTCTTGGGGTTGAAGCAACAAAAGACGTCGTTGACAACTTCGATGTCGGATTTGGCTCTTCAACCATGCCTTCTACAAACATCAGAGCTGATTTATACAGCCCACATTGCATAGCAATATCAGCTACAAGAACAGGGTCCACATCTAACCATTGCATCCGCTGAACCATAGAAGTCCCACCTGGTAAATTCTGGGTACGAAGATACAAAATTGAGTTCAAAATCAACTTGATGTTCCCCTCAGTCTTAGGCTTAACCTTTTCTGTAAACCAGATCTTGATGGCAGCTGAAAGACTTTGTCGGACGCTCTGAGTTTGGCCTTCTTCAGTCTGCGCCAGAAGGGCCAAGTGGAGGATGAATGGGAAAGCTTTCTCCGTGAATCCATGAACACTCTTGACCACAGATGCCATGGCACACACTACAGGCTCTTCGGGGACGCTGAGACACAAGTACAGTGCCATACGTTGCACCCAGTCGACATGCTCTATGGCCTCCAGGTTGAAAACCGTATGATCAACTTTTGATCCTGTCACTGGACTCTCTGATGCTGGAGGGCAATAAGTACTCCAGTGAGAAGACTCGTATTGACTCTGAGTTAAAGCCTTCTCTGCCATTTTTTGAAGTTCAACGTCAGGCGCAGTATTAGCAAAGGATACAATCATGCGAATAGCTCCTTCAGCTAAACCAGCAGTTTCTGAGTGTTCGTTGTCAGATAGTTGGCGCAGTAGAGTCAAGAGACCGAGCTCAGAGTTTGACTCGTTTAAAGTCAACTTCATATATTCTGGCAAACTCGATTCACATATGAACTTATCCGAAATATGACCGGACGCAGCAAAAGCCCTTCCAATAACTCGTCCCGCCCATGACAAGTACTCCTGACTCAAAGTGCCACTCGAGCATGTCTGCCACACGACAGAGCTTAACTTGATAGCATCGCTATCGCTGCAGATAATATCATTAGAACTCAAAGATGGTAGCTCAAAATCCTTGCATAGCAGCGCTAGAGCTAGATCCCGCGCTGGTTTACTGAGGAGTTGGTTCTTACGACGCCCTTCATAGATAATTTCGCGCAAGAGGTTACTCTCAGGTGTCCCACGTTTAGCGTTACCTGAAGCCTTGATTTCAGAAACAGCCTGGATAATAGCTTTAAAGGTTTGTCTTTGATTCTCGTCGATGAAATTGGCATTTCCCGTATATAGCGTCAGGTTCTCAACAAACCAAGCATGGAAAGTTTTAGCCTGTTCTATGGTCTCATTGTACTGAGTCTGCAATCGTATACGCTGAGGGCCTGATTCTATAAAAACACGAAGTGATGCTAGTGTTGAGACAGCGTATCCAGCCATAAAAGGTGGTACTGTCAGCAAGTATGGCATTCCGTGGGCTAGGAGGTACCGAGTGAGCCCAAGGGCGTCATCGGCACAATCAGGATCGATAGTGAATGCTCGTAGTGATTGAAGCAGCATCTCCAGAGGGTAAGAGGAGATAGCACTTGGCCCTGCCAAACTAACCAGAACCTTCAATTTTCGAACAACAGAGCATGCATATGCTGAGCCAAGGACCGAGTTCACAGTATTGATCAATATGCGAGCCACGTATGTCACCAAAGGTGGGGTCCACATCTCGAGGATATCATATTGGGGTATCAACTGACACAGTTTGTTCAGTTGGATGATGAGGTACTTGGCCCGAAATGTAGGCTGCTGATTCGGGGGCAGCATGACCTCTGTACGTGAGTACCCTTTAATCTCAGTCAGGACCTCTCCAGCATAGGCAAACTCCTTCTGAAATACAGCGTCCATGGATGCCTCCTGATCAAATGCAATCATCAACACTCCTACAGCTTCAGCAAATCCACCGCCAGAACATTCCGTAAATCCCTCAGGCCCCAGTAGATCCCGTAGATATTGCTCGCCGGCGCCCATAGTCTGACTAGAAGAATGACTACCAGTGCTACCCATAGAGTCACTAGTACCAGACCTATTCTTGATTTTGGATGATTGCCCGATACTAAAAGCGATTGTCTTCCCGAAATGTTCCTGTACAAGTTCCGTCGGGGTGCGGTCTAGCATCTGAGCCAGCTTTTCGAAGGTTTCGCAATCGCCCCTCATGATTAGAATCGAAGTGGCATCTTCTTGAGCGGAGTAGACCAGTTCATGCAAGCTAGCAAACCCGAAGATATCGTAACAGAGGTCAGATAGTGGATTATCTAGGACCCAAGTATAAATTATTTGAGGTGCAAATATTTGAAACAGTTCCTTGGGTGATTTTAACCCAACATCTTGAGAAATCCGCTGGATAACTCGGCTGGCATACTTGATGCATGGCTTAACCTCGCTAGCGGATTCAAAGATATGATACACGCATCTTCTTCGCAGGTTGGGCCATCTACAGGCAAGTTCAGCTAAGGCATACAGTCGGAATGCAATGCCTTCCATATCGTTGAAATCCACTGGGAGCGAATCCTGGATCTCAAGAAATAGCTGGTCATGTTCTGGAAGTGTGGAAAAGTTGAACACTTCAGGAAGAAGAGCGCCGATGAAAAATTTGACCTGCATATCTGCCATGCCCATAACCTTTTGCAGAGACAACCGGCTCTCTGGTAGGCCAAGGTTCTCCCCATAATCAGGAACCTCCTCCATCAATTTCAAAAAGAGGCGCGCAAGTGAGACCTGAGAGGCAGATGATAGCATATTGGGTTGTGTGGAGGTCTTGACAAAATGATGATAAAGATCGCCTACCATACTATGAAGATCTGATCTATCTCCTTTCCAGACTCTAATCAGAGCGTTAATTACATCAATACTCAATGATATGGAAACTTCCGAATAGTCAAACTGTGGGAGGCTAATAATAGACCCAGCCTTTTGAACAAGATCAGTAGCATCTCGTCTGTTAATCTTGACATCGGAAGCCAAAATCTCCATAAATACGTTCCGGGCAGCCAGGAACTTGGCATCTGACATATTGATAAAGTAGTCGGTCGCTTTTGGGGGGAATGATTCCAAATCATCTATTTCCCGGGACGCAAATATGATATAAGCCATACGGGCCTTGATCTCTTCTGTATATGATATCATCCGCAGGCCCACTTCGGTAAGATATCTCGGAACATATTCCTCGCCTAGGTTATTAGACAAGGAGTTGGTTCGGTCAGCTCCGAAGTCATCGTCAATATCCATATCGTCCACCAAGTTCTGGTCACCACCAGAGTTCTTTTTGGAGACCGTCTTGTAAACCTTGTCGATCAAGGGCAAGATAGCAGGCAATTCATTACAGAAATTGCGGATGTTTTCCGGTGCCAAATTTGGTAGGCATGGTTGAATAGTTCTCAGAATGGCATTGAAGAATGGGTCAGTATCTCGTGAATCCATTACAGTGCGGAGAGTCAAGTCTAGGAGCTCTCTACTATCAGTAAGTAAATCCTTGATATCAAAGTTTTCCTGCCACAGCAACGGATGAATTAAATCAAAAGTCACAAATGTCGAGAAGATACTCTGAACATTATCAACATGGAGAAGTCTCCCACCATCTGAGAGCTTTTTTCCCCAGAGATCAGCCAATTCTTTCAGATCAGAGAACTTAGGAGAAAAAAGTTCCAGTATCAGGGTCCTAGCAGCGCGCAAACTTGTGACATCTGTCGATGGTGCTGATGCCAAGTCAGATCGGAAAGTAATGTAATGGTGTCTGTTTTTAATAGGTTTGGGTTCACCAAGTGTCAAGAGGTAGGAGGTTGCCGTCTGTAGTAGCTGTTGGTCTCTCCAGGCTTGAGCCAACGATCCGCCAGGGCTGATTAGTCTGGGCAGAGGAAGTTCGGGCAAGCCACAGCAAGCTCGCAATAGAGAATTTATGTCATGCGGAGCTGCATGAGCGGAATGGGTGAAAGAAAAGGTCATATCCTCTATATAAAGTGTTAGCAAAAAAGGTCTAGAAGACCATTGAAAGTTGTGACAAACCTGGATGCCATTTCATAAATATCCACCGGATAACCTGGGTGCAAGTCTGCTCGCTCGCATTTGGTACTTGGAGATTTCTAACGTGAAGCAGATGCAGCATTAACTGCAGAGATGAATCCACCAATACAGCCGGGCCATTGAAATCTGGGCTGGTGACAATCCGAGATATGTCTTGAGATAGTTGATGATATGGGATGAGCTTCCGCTCGAGAATCATGTGCAGCAAAACGGCTGACGCTCGACAAACGCCTGGAATTGTCAATGTACGGACCGCTGTCTGCCATAGATTCTTCCATACTCTGGCTAATGCCTCATCATCGGCACCTTCACGAAGCAAGCAACTGTGGCCATGTCAGGATAATACAAACACTAGATCTAGGGTTCAAAACCAACGTACCTAGCACATGTCACCAGGGCCCATGAGGCCAGTGTGAAGCTCTTGTGTGTAACGAGCGATACAGCCTGTTGTAAGAAAGCCCAAATATCCTCATCAGAAAACACCCCGGATTGGGCCACGAAAGGAATGACTTGAAGGGCAGTGATCTGCAATGAAGTATCTACGGAACGGAGCTTCTGATATATTCGGTTGAGGTCTGCCAGTCGGCGACGTTTTGATTGGTGGGCATCAACATCAATATCATCAGATGCCAAATTTTTGTTGCAAACATGAAAGATCTCTTCGAGAAATCCGATGGTATCAACTAAAGCCCAGTTCCTGTCCTCCCCTTGCCCGCGGTAGTACAAGCTGAACAAAGGATTCTGAAAGGAATCAGTGGCAATGTTGGCGGAATGGAATGAGATATCAGTCAGCTGTAAACGACTCTTGTCATCACGCTTTGAGTACTCAGACCAGAAAGTGTTGAGAAGATCTTCAATTTCAAGGCGGAAGTCATCGCCAGATCGGTCTAGAGCCAACCTACGCAAATGAAGACGCATGGAGAACATGGTTTGAAGGATTTCATCACGGGCAGCTTTAATCGTTTCCTCCTTCTCTGGCCGATCTGGTTGCCACCAATGTCGGATATGGGGCAGTACGTTTAGTGTTGCTCTAGAAGCGGACATAATATCGTCTGCCTGGATACGACGCAGTACCACATTCAGAATACCAAAAACGTCTTGAGGTATCCTACTCACGGTAAGATGTCCAAGGTTCAAAACCAGAAGCATGGCTTTGATAATTCGCTCCGATACAGTTTTTATGGGCGCAGTACTTGGCAAAACTAGAAGATGAAGGCATTCCAAAACTTGCTGGAGGTCGGTAACGTTGAGATTAGTTCCTCGAAGCATTATCCGATTGCTGGCTAGGCCTCCTGCCGAATTTCGAGGGACTATGGATGATGCTCTTCCTGGTGGCGAAAGATCATCATCACCAAACCCATTGTTAATAATTTCAACACAGAAGTCTACTGCTCTCGTCCAAGGTTCCGCGGAATCATGACATAGATGGTCACTTTTCCCCGGTGTGGACAAGATGGCAAGAAGTGTTCTCAACAATTCATTAGTAAGGCTCGGGAATGATATTAAGGCACCCTCAGTATCTTGTAGTGTGTCCAAAATTTCGTAGACGAAGTTAACCAATGTTTTCCGCTTTAGGGCGCCATTGGTGTGCTCATAGGTGAGCCTGATAGCTTTAGCATATTTGGCAATACGGCTATGAACGATTGTAGATGCAGAGGCAGTCCTACGATTGCTCGAATCCTTTTCGGATTTCAAACACTTAAAGAGATCATCGAGTATTCTTTGGTATTGTTTGTCTGAAAGGGGGGATCTATAAATTGTCAGAGGCCGCAGCTACACACACTAGTGTTAGTTTTTACTTACCCGAGTCTTGTACGCTCAAGGAATGTGGTGAGGTCTTCACAAATGGGTCAGCAAAATGGCAATGCATACCAAGGTCTAGGAGATGGCTCTAAGACTTACCATCAAGGGCACTAGTTCTAGTCTTCAGAACTGAGGATGATAATCCAGCTGCATTATGGGGTTAGCATTGATGATACCCAGCGCTACGCATCTTATATGCCTTACACAGGATTGCGTTAATAGAACTGGTTTCCGGTGCCATATTGGAGGTTCATCTCACACCCACGGGAACGATGTTGCTTTTATCAATGGGTTTATGTAATGAGTATCTGGACCTAGCGATGGTATCTTTGGCCATCAAACTCTTGTTAAGATAAGAAACAAATATGTTGAATGATTGATGTTCTCTGATTGATACTTGGCTATTGGGTGGCAAGGGCTGGTTCCTGGTACAAGTAGGCAGAAGAAGCACTAGAACATCAAACTAGGAAAGAGGTAAGTGATTGTAGCATGGTACTAATGCGATAGATAACAAGGTCATCGATAAAATGTAAAGATTTGCATTTAAAATATCCCCCTATATCAATGCCTTGAATCTAGCTGTCTTAATTTCTATACACTTATTTCTAGCTGTCAAAGTTATGAAATGATGCTGACTTATCTATGGTGATTTGGCCAACACCAGGGTTATCACAACACACAACACACAACCCTTACTATGGGTAATCCTTGCTGCTGGGCAACAATTTATTTCACAACGGCAGAATAGCCTCACCGCCCAATATATAACTTTTTGTCGGCTTTGAAGCTCATGATAATTGATATGTTTTAGGCCTGATAAATATAACAAATAAGCAATACAATCTAATATTATAGTTAATGCGATGAACTCCGTAAATAACTTGTATTATCAAGTTGCGACCGTCAGCAGATATGTCGTCGCGTTCATTTATATTTTTACGCGTCAATAAAAGATTCCTCAGCCTCGTTAGTTGCGTGAAAGTGGGGCCGGCGTGGTAATAATTGGAGTGTAGGAGTAACACATTTTGAAAGGGAATGCGCTTTAAGTATAATCTATAGTCACACACGTGAATACTTAAACATGATGTAATCAAATTCCAAATTGGACTTGGAGAGAATAGACCTTGAATCTGTATACTTCGTGGCCGCAAGTTGTGATCCTGCAAATACACAAGAGTAAAGTTGCGCTTGTACCCACGTCCCTTGTCGAACTTTGTTGAAGCTTCCAGTAAATCGTCAACCTTGTGCTTCCCTGAGGTGCTCAACTAGCTTTTTTTTTTTGGACTATTCCCCTCCACTTAATTTTTGCGCCTTGAACTCAAGTGTCGCAGGTCGAAAAACTGCATCATCGGCCGACTGCTTGTTTTTGTTTCCTTTTTGGAGGTCGATTGTTTAGACGACGGAAACCTCGACTATTAGAGCCATTCTTTGACCGACTTCACAACTGCTTCCATCCTAATTCGCGGTTGATCATAAGGCGTCACATCGATTCTCGCTAGCGATTCTCAATATATGAAGGGCCTCGAGGCAAATCATCCTGATACCTCTTAATACACGCCTACGCGATCGCTCTGCTTCATTGCAGTAGCAAATACACTCATTTTTACAACTACGCCCTACCAATATCTCGTCAACAAATCCATACGCGCCATGACGGAATTCACGACGCTTGGAGCTTTCACTGAGCTTCATAGAGATCTCCTGTCTCTAGCAGAAAACCGAGTTCAGAGTCTGGATAGTCTTGATAATGAGCTCATCCTTGGGCTTTATGAATCGGAGCTGGAAAAGTTCTGGAAGGACAGCGGCAAGAATGAAAAGAGCCGAACGGCGGTCAACACCGGTGCGTAGCCGCAAGCATAAATATATATATTTTGACCCAAGTTTGATACTAATTGTCCCCATCCTAATAGGCAATGTTGATATCGATGATGTCACTTATACACTCAACGACGAGTTCAAAAAAAATGCCCTCGCCCTCTCTGACGAAGCTAATATCGATGAGATCGATGCGGTACGCTATATGCTGGAGTCTCAGGAAGATCTTGAGACTATGGGCCAATCTCTCTTGGAGCTGGCTTTGATTCGCATACATAGAACCCGCACGTTTGTTCTCGATATTACCCGTCTCCTCGTTGATTTGAACGATAAACTCGATAACGACGCCATCTCCGATTTCGTTTCGGTCCGTATCTTCCGAAGTGGCTCTCAACGCATTGTCCCTAGATGCGCTGCCGCTCTTGAACGACTCAAGGCCAAGATTGTTTCCTATACCGATAGACTGACGACCGCTTCTGTCCTGTCCAATGGTATTCGTACAGAGCTTGATGATGGCCTTCAAACTGTTTACTTTGTTCGCAATTCCCTCTTCAACCAACACAGATTAGTGGCCTATGTCCTTAGTCGTTCTATAGAAAAGCGTAACGCTGAGCACGACGACTTCACCAGATTTCTCGACAGCCTGAAATCGACGGACAAGTACGACGCTTTGTTAATTCACAAGATTCCCGTGTTGGGCGCATACATAACCGAATTTGCTTCCACAGAGGGTCGCAATGACCTGGTTCTGGCTCGTAGACTGAACCCATTGATTTTTCCGGCCACCGAAACTGCCTGGAGTCTCAAGGGCCTTCAAGCCACTGTAAAAGCTTGGTGGTTGGCAGAGTATGGTGGTCATTTTATGGGAACTGTTCCGGACCCGACTGAAGAAGCTCAATTTGAAGCTGAAGACAAAAAGCGCACTATGGACTTTATGGAAGCTCTCAAGGACGGCGCCTTCGACTTCTTTCTTTCTGTAGCCTCAGACGTCAGGTCACCACAATGGCAGGATCCGGCACGGAAGGGTATGGGTCAGTGGCTTCGGAGGAGGCTTCCCAACCTACCGATAGATTCACCTGATTTCCCTGATTACTTCCAAGTTCTCCTCATGAGCCGCATCGAAATCTTTGTTGATGGCTTCATCTCCAACCTACCTGACGTTATCCGCAAGCTTCGTTCAGACGAGGATGAGCAAAGACAGATGAGCCAAGCTCATGAACAGGACTTGGACCTTGAACGTTTCCTCATCATTATTGCCTACGCCTATGAAGGACGACCTGACTCTGCCATGAACTTTTGGGCTGATCCAGATAGCAACCTAGCTGGATTTATGCAATGGGCTTCTCGTAGAGCCTCCACACCACTTGTGACAGCCTTCTGTGAGATGTTGCAAGCTATCTCCCCTAACGAGGAGTGCGCCACATCAGCTCATCAGTTCCTTCTGGACGAGGGCTCTTCCTCTGGCCGCTTGCGAAAAAGCTTATCTTTGTCGTGGAACCAAATCATGAAAGAACTCGTATTCTTCACTAACAAAATTCGGGAAAAACCGGCACCACAAACACAGACGGCTTACCGGGGTGGGAAGCCTGTGACAAATCCTATGGACATCGAACCCGAATCCGCCATGATGCTGGAGTGCTACCTGCGCCTCATTACTCGGTTGGTGTCTCAGAGCGAGGAGGCGCGGAATTTCCTCCTCAAAGATCCCACCTTCAACCTAGTTGAGATCCTTTTCCAGTTGGCTAGCAACCCGGTGCCTCCCCGTCTGAGAGCCTGCGTCTTCTGGGCCCTGGATGCTTTGATGACAGCCCGCTCCGTTGATAACGGCAACGTGATGTGGGTTTGCCTCGACGCATGGACTACTGGTGCCTATACGCCGTTGGCTCTCAACGGAACGTCTCATAAAAACACTCTTGGCATGCTTCCAGCGCCGCTCACCTCAATGGAGAATAGCCTGGAGCAGATCAGCCAAGGTTTTGAGGAGCCTCATGCTTTTGTTACTCTACTCAACACGCTGGTGACTCCAGTTGAGGGCGCTAGTCCTCTGCGAGATGCCCTGACGTTCCCAGAGAATCTTGGTGCTTCTTATCGCATGCCTGGAATCGAGCTTTATGTAGACTACGTCATGGGCAAAGTTTTTGCTGGTGCAGCCAATGAGCTTGAGGACAAAAATCAGAAGCGCCTGGTTCGTCAAAAGTGTCTTGAGTTCTGCCTGGTTTGCATCGATTCTTTCAACGAAGACCTCATCGAGTTTGCCAACGTCAGTAACCTCAATGTTGATTCTGCTATCAGTGCCTCTACCCTCGATGCATATATCCGTCTTCATCCCTTTGGCCGCGTTATGGAGTGGATGATGAATGAAAAGGTCATGAGTACCATATTTAGCATGATTCATGAGCCGCCTATGGAAATTGGTAACTCGCCTCCCGATTCGCCACTTATTCAGGGTATCAATAATGCCCTACGTCTGCTTCTCAAAGTCCTGAAGCTCCAGCCCACATATGTCAACATAGTTCGTAAGGCCTTGAACAACGGTAATAGCACTAGTGGCGCTATCTCTCGTCGGAACCCTGTTGCCACCACTCGCTACGCCTCTTTCGATGACTGTTTAGTGAGCCACCTCAACCTTGTTGTTGACCTTGGTCTTCTCTGTGGTATTGCCCCTACAGATATTGTTTGCACGTCCCTAAATTTACTAGAGCGGATGGCTGCTTCTCCCAAGATTGTCTCAGTTTGGTCCTCAGGATCTGGAGGCTATACCGCTCATCGTAACAAGGCCATTGTAGCGCTAGAGGCGGATGGTGATCACGAAAAGATTATTGGCTACTTCAGTACGATTTTGTCGGCGTATATGGACCCACGAATCGGCCATGAATCCGACGAATACATCACCAAGATGCATGCTCTGGAGTTCCTTTACCAGTGCCTGCGTTCCTCTCCCACAAAGCCTAGTATTGCACACCTCTTACTTGGTTTCAAGTGTCATGCAGACTCCGTCGGTATTGACCCTGCGGGCTCCTTCTCACAGCGCAAGTCCCTCTTCCATCAGCTGCTCAATGTATGGGTGGAGCTGCCGTTCTTTGATGGCGATGGTGTCCGTATGTGGCTGACTGCCATGAAGACCAAGGCTCTCGAGATCCTGAAGCTTCTGTGGACATCTCCTTTGACTTCCGAGTTGGTTATGGATGACCTGCGCATGGGCGAGTTCGTCTTCAGTCTCTTACAAGAGACTATGATTATAAACTCCGATCGCCCGTGGGAGGGTCACTCTATTGAGGCTCCGCAGTTCCCGTTGACAGATGGAGCTCAAGCTTTTAACGATGCTCTGATCCATCGTTCGGCTACTCTAAACTATATATCTCGCGAGCTTTGCCACTTGTCCCAAATCAAACTTCCTACATACAAGCGTCGTCTATTTGATGCGTTGCGTGGCAAGCTGGCGACTGACTCTGGTGAGATTCTGTCCGTCAACTCATTATTCGACTTGTTCGACTTCATCCCTGGTGGTGACTTCTGGCCCATGGAAGAGCCGGTCCTCACTTTCTACAAGGACGTGAACTTTGATCCTGCGCGTGTACCTAGCCCCGAGGAGGCTGGTGTGGAGGTCTTCGACTTAGATCGTGTCAATGAAATCATGCTACTCAAGCGTAGTGAAAACCGCGATGAGTCTGCCGTGACTACTGCGGCTGGTACTGCCATTATCGACCGTGAGGATGAAATGATTCTCCAGTTCATGGCACATCAAAATGTTACCAGCATGCTTAACCGTCGTACTCTTGAGGTCCTCCGTATGTGGACCAACTTGGTCCTCGTTGTGCTGGAGTCCCATGATTTCCAGGGTAGCGCTCAGACCACGCTTTACCTTCAGACTCTTCAAACTATCATGCCTGTCCTGGAACAAACTGCCGCAGATCGTATCGACGTCGCTAGTCCTCTGGCCCAGCTAGCCAAGGTGATGATGTTCAAGTTAGATGGCTCTGCCCCTGCTCCCACTGTTGCTGATATCAAAGCCACTACTACCGTGAACACTCCTGCTATTACAGATAGATCGCTGGGTACTTTGGTCTCAGACAAGCTCTACCAACTTTTCCAGACCTGCATCCAGGCTATTGGCCGCTATGTCCCCGATCCTGTTCTCCGTGGCACCTACTACAGCATCTGCTACCGGTACCTCACCAGTATCGTCGGCTCTAAATCTGATCTTACCGGGCGTGGCAAGATCTTGGAGTCTGTTGTGAGATATGGTGAGCGCTTGGCTAACGTCATCTGCGACGATGCTTACAACGGTGATTCCTCCTGCCAAGCTTCTGCCCTCATACTTCTCCATGCTCTTGTAAACATGTGCCGCGAAGAAAATCAATTTGCCTTTATTGAGACTCTCAGCCGCATCAATTTCATCGGTGTCCTAGTCGATTCCCTAAGCAATGTTCTTGCCGAAGCCACAGAAATTACCGCCAACGCCTTGGCACCAGCCAACAAAGATCTGCAGGCTGTCTTGACAGCCAAACTGACGCTCCTGCTTCAGCTTTCGCAGACTCGTGATGGCGCCAAGTATGTCTTCACGGCAAACATTCTGCGCATTGTTGAAGAGTCTGGACTGTTCTCGGTGGACCCCGAACTTCACATTGACTCCATGTCAGTAGGTGCTACAGTTGCCATGGCCCGGCACTACGAGTTGCTTGCAAGAGTGACTCGGGTTATCGCGGCAGCAATTATCTCGAGAGGGAGTCAACACATTGGGCTGGGGAGACGGTTTATTGCAGAGAACCGAATGCTGATTACGCACACCCTAAAGAGATCGGCAGGCATTGGGGCGTTGGTGGATGTTAAAAAGGATAAGGAGATGTTGGAGTTGCGGGAGGCTGTGGAGAATTTGGCGGATGCATTCATGGTATTGATTGCCGCGACGGAATTCGTTGATGTAAGTTGATGGTTATGATATAACTATTCTTTATAAACATGTACTAATAATAACCCCTCTCTAGTTCGAAAACGAAAGTAACCCCATCTCAGACCCCCAGCCGGGGCTCCTTTTTCACTAAACACTCTTGCTTATTTATCTATTCCTTGCTTGTTCTTTTTTTTTGATACTTGTTTTGCGTAGTTGGTTAAAACATACTTGTCGTTCCTGTTTTCTCCCATTGGTCTTCTGTCTGGGTTTATTCATTTAGTTACTTCTTGTCTTTCCTTTTATTCATTATTTGGATTCGTGTGGTTGGTTGATTTTTTGTTTAGTTAGATACTGTTTTGTTATATGGACGCTACCTAATACCTTAAGGTGTATCCCCTTCAAACTGTCCCCGTTGTTCTTTTTTCTTCTTTATTTTGGTATCTTGTAGATTAAATTTTGAAAAAAAAAGAAAAGAAAAAGGAAAATACAGATGTCGTTTGAATAACGTAACACAGCATATGGACACAAAATCACGTGATTGTGAGTGACGACTATGGTCGTCCAAAAAGTTAGTCCCACTGGGGATCGAACCCAGGACCTATCCCGATCACATTTACATAGGTGTAAATACTGTGAAGGGACCGTCATACCACTAGACCATAGGACTTGTCATATGAGGGTTGGGCTATTAGACAATATATTGAATGCCCTCGTGGTGTAGTG